>UESW01004846.1:399950-425195 GCA_900491605.1 Calamus simplicifolius
TTTTTTTTTTTTTTACAGTGGCCTGGCCACCACCGTGGCCAGGCCACTGCCGGCCACGGCAGCGGCCGTGGCCGGAGAAGACGGCCACGGCAGCGGCCGTGGCCGCCTTGTCCGGCCGCGGCCACGGCCGTGGCCACGGCCGTGGAAACAAAGGGGGGGGGGGGGGGGTTTCCTCCCCTCCCCCCTGTTAAAAAAAAAATTTTTTTTTTTTACAGTGGCCTGGCCACCACCGTGGCCAGGCCACTGCCGGCCACGGCAGCGGCCGTGGCCGGAGAAGACGGCCACGGCAGCGGCCGTGGCCGCCTTGTCCGGCCGCGGCCACGGCCGTGGCCACGGCCGTGGAAAACAAAGGGGGGGCGGGGGGGGTTTCCTCCCCTCCCCCCTGTTTAAAAAAAATTTTTTTTTTTTATACAGTGGCCTGGCCACCACCGTGGCCAGGCCACTGCCGGCCACGGCAGCGGCCGTGGCCGGAGAAGACGGCCACGGCAGCGGCCGTGGCCGCCTTGTCCGGCCGCGGCCACGGCCGTGGCCACGGCCGTGGAAACAAAGGGGGGGGGGGGTTTCCTCCCCTCCCCCCTGTTAAAAAAAAAATTTTTTTTTTTTTAAACAGTGGCCTGGCCACCGTGGCCAGGCCACTGCCGGCCACGGCAGCGGCCGTGGCCGGAGAAGACGGCCACGGCAGCGGCCGTGGCCGCCTTGTCCGGCCGCGGCCACGGCCGTGGCCACGGCCGTGGAAACAAAGGGGGGGCGGGGGGGGGTTCCTCCCCTCCCCCCTGTTAAAAAAAAAATTTTTTTTTTTAAAACAGTGGCCTGGCCACCACCGTGGCCAGGCCACTGCCGGCCACGGCAGCGGCCGTGGCCGGAGAAGACGGCCACGGACCTGCCGTGGCCGGAGAAGACGGCAGCAGGTTAAAAAAAAAAAAACATAAAAAAAAATTTTTTTTTTGGATTTTTGGGCTAACCTTTGTGGGTAGCCGGAGTAGGAGGAGATCCTCGGGGGGGCTGGGCGTCGGAGGAGATCGCCGGCGTTTCGGGGGGCTGGGAGTCACGGCGGCGGCGGCTAGGTCAGACCGGAAGGAGGAAAGAAGAAAGGGGGGGGTTTAAATATAGGCAATTAGCGACGCCAATTTGGCGTCGCTAATTGCGTCGCAATAAATTTTTTTTTTTTTTTTCTTAGCGACGCACGTGGGCGTCGCTAATCCATCATTAATAAATGTAAAAAAATACTTTTATGAAAATATAGCGACGCCAATAAATGCGTCGCTAACGCGTCGCTAACTTGGCGCCATACCCTGGCGGGAAAAATAATTTTATTTTCTAATAATTGCGTCGCTAAGGCGTCGCAATATTTTTTTAATAATTTAAATTGATTAATAAAAAAAGTTATTACATATATTGCGACGCAATAAGTGCGTCGCAATTATTTTTAAAATATTTTTAAATGAAATATTTAAATTTATTATAATAATTGCGACGACAAATTGCGTCGCAATATTTTTTAATATTTTAATCAGTTATATGTATTCTATAATATTGCGACACATATATTTTGTCGCAATATTTATTTATATTTTTTTAAAGTGTGTCGCTAAGGCGTCGCAAGCTATTTGTTAATATTTATAAATGATTATATTTATAATTAATGTTAATAATTACGACGATAAATTGCATCACAATTTATTCTATAAAATTTTTAATGATCCCGATCGGCCACGACCTATCTCGGACAGTTGCAATCCGTCAGAGATCGGCGACGATCCGACGGTAGCGATCGATCCAAGCCCTGATCCCTATCGGCCACGACCGATCTCGGACCGTGGCGATCCGTCCGAGATCGGCGACGATCCAACGGTTGCGATCGATCCAAGCCCTGATCTCGATCGGCGACGACCGATCTCGGACCGTGGCGATCCGTCCGAGATCGGCGATGACCGATCGCGGACCGCGGCTATCGGTCCGATCGGCAAAGGTCCGATGGTTGCGATCGATCCAAGCCCTGATCCCGATCGGCCACATCCTATCTCGGACAGTTGCAATCCGTCCGAGATCGGCGACGATCCGACGGTTGCGATCGATCCAAGCCCTGATTCCGATCGGCGACGACCGATCGCGGACCCGGATCGGTCCGATCGGCAAAGGTCCGACGATCATCCAAGCCCTGATCCCGATCGGCGATGACCTATCTCGGACAGTTGCAATCCGTCCGAGATCGGCGACGATCCGACGGTTGCGATCGATCCAAGCCCTGATCCCGATCGGCGACGACCGATCGCGGACCGCGGCAATCGGTCCGATCGGCAAAGGTCCGACGGTTGTGATCAATCCAAGCCCTGATCCCGATCGGCCACGACCTATCTCGACAGTTGCAATTCGTCCGAGATCGACGACGATCCGACTGTTGCGATCGATCCAAGCCCTGATCCCGATCGGCAACGGTCGATCTCGGACCGTGGCAATCCGTCTGAGATCGGCGACGATCCAACGGATGCGATCGATCGAAGCCCTGATCCGATCGGCGACGACCGATCTCGGACCGTGGCAATTGGTCGATCCAAAGATACGACGGTTGCGATCGATCCAAGCCCTGATCCCGATCGGCCACGACCGATCTCGGACCGTGGCGATCCGTCCGAGATCGGCGACGATCCAACGGTTGCGATCGATCCAAGCCCTGATCCCGATCGCGACGACCGATCGCGGACCGCGGCAATCGGTCCGATCGGCAAAGGTCCGACGGTTGTGATCAATCCAAGCCCTGATCCCGATCGGCCACGACCTATCTCGAACAGTTGCAATCGTCCGAGATCGACGACGATCCGACTGTTGCGATCGATCCAAGCCCTGATCCCGATCGGCAACGGTCGATCTCGGACCGTGGCAATCCGTCTGAGATCGGCGACGATCCAACGGTTGCGATCGATCGAAGCCCTGATCCGATCGGCGACGACCGATCGCGGACCACGGCTATCGGTCCGATCGGCAAAGGTCCGACGGTTGTGATCAATCCAAGCCCTGATCCCGATCGGCCACGACCTATCTCGGACAGTTGCAATCCGTCCGAGATCGGCGACGATCCGACGGTTGCGATCGATCCAAGCCCTGATCCCGATCGGCGACGACCGATCGCGGACCGCGGCAATCGGTCCGATCGGCAAAGGTCCGACGGTTGTGATCAATCCAAGCCCTGATCCCGATCGGCCACGACCTATCTCGAACAGTTGCAATTCGTCCGAGATCGACGACGATCCGACTGTTGCGATCGATCCAAGCCCTGATCCCGATCGGCAACGGTCGATCTCGGACCGTGGCAATCCGTCTGAGATCGGCGACGATCCAACGGATGTGATCGATCGAAGCCCTGATCTCGATCGGCGACGACCGATCTCGGACCGTGGCAATTGGTCTGATCGACAAAGATACGACGGTTGCGATCGATCCAAGCCCTGATCCCGACCGGCCACGACCGATCTCGGACCGTGGCGATCCGTCCGAGATCGGCGATGATCCAACGGTTGCGATCGAT
The DNA here is from genome assembly GCA_900491605.1 of Calamus simplicifolius. Lineage (NCBI taxonomy): Eukaryota > Viridiplantae > Streptophyta > Magnoliopsida > Arecales > Arecaceae > Calamus > Calamus simplicifolius. The sequence goes on from UESW01004846.1 coordinate 403,474, forward strand.
CCAAGCCCTGATCCCGATCGGCGACGACCGATCGCGGACCGCGGCAATCGGTCCGATCGGCAAAGGTCCGACGGTTGTGATCAATCCAAGCCCTGATCCCGATCGGCCACGACCTATCTCGAACAGTTGTAATTCGTCCGAGATCGACGACGATCCGACTGTTGCGATCGATCCAAGCCCTGATCCCGATCGGCAACGGTCGATCTCGGACCGTGGCAATCCGTCTGAGATCGGCGACGATCCGACGGTTGCGTTCGATCCAAGACCTGATCTCGATCGGCGACGACCGATGCAATATTTGCGTCGCAATTATTGCATCGCAATATTTGCGTCGCAATATTAAAAATTTAAAATATTTAATTCTGCTAAAAACATTGCGACGCATATCTTGCGTCGCAATATTTTTAATGATATTAAAAATTAATTTAAAAATATTGCGACGCAATATTTGCGTCGCAATATTAAAAATTTAAAATATTTAATTCTGCTAAAAACATTGCGACGCAAATATTGCGTCGCAATATTTGTATTAATATTTATATTTCGTAAAAATTTAATTTAAAATATTGCGACGCAATATTTGCGTCGCAATATTAAAAATTAATTTTTTTAAATTCTGCTAAAAACATTGCGACGCAAATATTGCATCGCAATATTTTTATTGATATTTATATTTCAAAAAATATTAATTTAAAAATATTGCGACGCAATATTTGCGTCGCAATATGAAAAATTAAATTTTTTAATTCTGCTAAAAACATTGCGATGCAAATATTGCGTCGCAATATTTTTATTGATATTTATATTTCATAAAAATTAATTTAAAAAATATTGCGACGCAATATTTGCGTCGCAATATTTTTAATGATATTTATAATTCATTAAAATTAATTTAAAAATATTGCGACGTAATATTCGCGTCGCAATATTAAAAATTTAAAACATTGCGACGCAAAATTGCGTCGCAATATTTTTATTGATATTTATATTTTATAAAAAATTAATTTAAAATATTGCGACGCAATATGTGCGTCGCAATATTAAAAATTTAAAATATTTAATTCTGCTAAAAATATTGCGATGCAATATTTGCGTCGCAATATTTTTAATACTATTTATACCTCATAAAAAATTAATTTAAAAATATTGCGACGCACTATTTGCGTCGCAATATTAAAAATTTAATTTTCTTAATTCTGCTAAAAACATTGCGATGCAAATATTGCGTCGCAATATTTTTATTGATATTTATATTTTATAAAAAATTAATTTAAAAATATTGCGACGCAATATTTGCGTCGCAATATTAAAAATATAATTTTTTTTGGATTTTTGGTTAATTGAGTCGCTGATGAGTCGCTAATGCGTCGCAATATTTTGTTGTCACAAAGGCGTCGCAAAGTGGTCGCAATTTAGCGACGCAATTTTGCGTCGCTAAATTTGCGTCGCAATTTCAGTATTTTCTTGTAGTGTAATTCACAATATCTGTGGAAGGATTCTTTTTCCTAAAATCGGAAGATTTGAATATGTCTCGGAGCGAGACGTCTTATTGATGGACTGCATACTCACTGGTAGACCTTTAAATCTTGCTGAAATGATGATAGGATATATAGCAGAGGCAGCTACTAAGAAGAGATCTACATTACCTTATGGTATGGTTTTAACATTGGTTTTCAGAAGCCAAGGTGTGCTTATAATGGACAATGAGCCACTAAGAAAGTTAAGACATACAGATTACTATAATGTCTCTATAATTCACTGAATGGGCTTTAGAAAAGAAAATGGAAACTGGATTAAAAGAGGACATGAGGCCAAAGCTGAAGAGGTTAGAGTTGAGGAAGTCAGAGGAGAAGACATTCCTGAACCATCTACTGGACCTTCTTCTGCTGGACCATCTGCTGAACCCTCAGAAGCTGGACCTAGCTCTCAACTTCCACATCAGTCAGCAATGGCATCAGAAAGATTTTCTAAGGAACAAATTGGTCAGCTCAGGGCTTTACTGGCTGAGTATGACAGTGTAAGAACAAATGATATGTGTAAATTAAGAGAGGAGTTCAATCAATTAAAGGATGACATTAATTCAAGACTTGACATGATTTCTTTTTCAATTAGTAATTCCATCGAATCCTTTAGCACTGATCTTCATAAAATCTTTGAAAGGATGGAAGGCATTGCAGACAGTTCTGGAAAGTATCTTCATGCTACCAGTCAACTGAAGAAAGATATCGACCTTGTCGTCTCTCAAATTGAAGCTTGTCTTGAAAACTTTAAGAAGACCCAAAAAGATGATGTTATGGAAATGATTGGACATTTAAAGAAAATTGTGTATAAGCATATTTGATTTTGATTTCAATCCTAGGTTGTATCTTAGGATTTCTTGCTTTCTTTCTTAGCATGTATCTAGGATTTACATACTTAAATCTGTCATTTTAGAATACATGTAATGGATCTTGCTTTGGAATACAAATGTTTGAATGAATATTACACTTTTATTACAAATTTATCTTTGAGTGAATGTCAATGAATAAGTTTCCTATCCTTATGTTTATTCGAATCAACATTCTCACTCTAATTATATTTTCTATTGCTTTTAAACTCACCTTATTGTTGATAACAAAAAAGGGAGAGAGATAAATGTATATGCATATAAGAAAGACATATATAAGAAAGAGAAAGAAAAAAGAAATGAAGAACAATTCTGAGAATTTTTAGAAAGAATTCAGATTATCTACATAGGGGGAGCTATTCAATGCAGGGGGAGCTTAATAAGTTTCTCCATATAAAGTTAAATCATTTTGATTGATGTCAAGTTTTGTTTATTTTTATTCATTTTGAATATTGGCATCAAATTCTCTATTAGAAAGTCTCTAAGCTTTAACAATGTCTATAATTCTCAATTCAAATAAATTTCTAATGCATATACTCAAAGTTTTTGTCATCATCAAAAAGGGGAAGATTGTTGACCCAATTGAGGATTTTGATGATTAACAAAACTATTTGAGTATAACATTTGATGTTACTAATGATTTTGATTAAGTTTTTCAGATTATAAGTCTATTTGATGATCAAAATCAAGAAGGAAAATCAAGTTCTGTTTTGAATCTAATGTCAAGGTAAGACTGCAGACATTAGAGTTGACACATGGAATCACAGAGCCGACTCTAGAAAATGGCACAGACTTAGAGTCAACTCCGGGACTGTGAGAGCCGACTCTATCAGAAACAACAAAACGATGGATTTTTAGGCCACAACCTAGAGTCGACTCCCAGACTTCTAGAGTCGACTCCAGAAGAATTTTGTGTCGACCCCAGAAAAGTCTGAGATGACTCCAGATCGAGCGGATTAAATTATTTCGAGTTAGAGCTGACTCCAGAAAAGCTAGAGCCGACTCCAGAATGTCAGACACGGCTCCAGAACTGTCAGAACGACTCTAAACTTTATCTTTATCTATTTTAATCCCAACGGCTATTGTTATTTATGGATCTAATCCTTTTTCACTTGCTTCTAACGGATAGTTTCACACTATTTGTGGATTAATCGGATCTATAAGAAGAGGGTTGATTGCATCCCAAAAACAAGAGAGGAAAAGAAAAGAAAGAGGCAAAAATAAAAGAATAGAAAAAATCCTTGAGATCCATCAGAAAAGAGAAGAGGGAAAACCTGTAAGGAAAGATCATACTCATTCCCCAAAAGAAGAGAAAGAGATTCCAAGCCTTTACTGTTCTATTTAGAAGAAATCTCAAGAGAAGGAAGAAGCCCTAGTTTTCCAATCTTCTGAGCCTCAAGAGTCTATTCAAAGGAAGATCCATTCAAAGGAAGAGAAGGAAGAAGCCACCAAGATCTTCGAATCAGGCTTTGGTTCCTAATCTCTATTTACTGTTTCATTATTGTATATTTGCTCATTGAAGGAGCAGTTTGCTTTTGTAAAATCAAATACTGTTTGCTGGGTCAATCTGGTGATTGATTCAGTTGAGGTTGTTAGCCTTGTGCAAGCATTAGCTTGTGGTTTTAGGTTTTGTGCTGGTGAGCCTTGAAAACCAGCTGGGTTCGTTGTGTACCCGTAAAAACAACAAGTTTGAGTTGTGAGCTTGCAAAACAACTTTGCTGTAATCAGTTTGATTATAGTGTGGACCCAAGAGGTACTTGGGAGTGGACGTAGGTGTAGGTACACCGAACCACTATAAAATCTATTATGTTTGCCGTGATTGTCTCTTTATCTTCAACTCTCTGTTTATAGTTGCTTAGTTTTAAATCTGTGAATCTAAGTTTTTATTTCCGCCGGGGGTTTTCTTTCAAAAGAGTTTAATTTTTGAAAAACCCAATTCACCCCCCCTCTTGGGTTGCTATCTGGACCAACACTCCCAATTAAAAATCATTTGGTCATTGATCCTAGAGCAACTTGCCAACTTACCTTGATATCATATGGTTAACTAATTTTGACTTAACCATCCAAGAGATTCATGCTCAACCACGGAGCCTAATCAACTTCCATGTCATACATTTTGAATCATGCATCACATGCAATATATATAACTATTCATAATTCCTTTATTTAGATCATATCTAAAATGACTATGAATAAATATTTGACATTCAAATAAGATTTGTATGTTTCATAACATAGACAACAAACTTTCATATCTATGTTTTTATTCTAAACATGCAATTATCATGCTTATATATCTTATATAACATCAAATGTAAAACTTCTCTTGAGAGTGCATGTAATCTATGTTTGGTGCCAAAGATGAATATAAATTATCTTTTGACTAAGCATCAAAGATGAATGAACCATAGTGGAACCTCAATGCGTCATAAAATACCTCGTTGAATGAGTAATAAGGATTTTCAATCCATCTATGACCGAACGGCCTAGTGATCCAATTTAACTATGATTACAAAATTAATAAGAACACTAATTTTCATGCAATAAATTAGATTAAGACGTAACTAGGCTTTGATACCATTTGAAGGGAGAAATGACCTCCTGGGCATGCATATTTTAAAATTTTGGTAACAATTACTAAGGCAGAACCTTAAAGATTAAATAATAATCTTTTCAACATGCACCAAGATCATATCTTTACCTTTTACCATAGGATCATTTGATCTAAATTATGTATATAAATAAAATCATCAAGATCATATCTTGATCATCAAGGTAAGAAGTTATACTGCTTGTCTTGAAACTTGCCTTAAGATCTAGGGATTATATCACTTACCTTACTAACAAAGGCTAAATTCGTTGTGCTCTGCAGCCGTTCAATCATCCGGCCTCTAGAATTGTCCATGCGAAGTCCCCGAATGATCGAATTCCCAAGAGTGCTAGTTCGCAGAAAAATAACTTTGCTGATCTTGAATCCTTCCACTTAAATCTTCCTTCAAGATTTACCAACCTTTTGCTAACACCAAAATCACACCAAAATTTTCTGTTCTAACTCTTAGAACTATAATACTTGGTTTTGACTCTTTAGAATTCCAATCAGTATCACATCTAGTGAAGAATGTCCTCTATTTATAGGCACAATTCAGCCTTTAGCCCATTGAATTCTAACATTTAGAATTTCAATATTTGATGGCAACCAAAGAGGCACATTAATTTCACATACTTGTCAATACAAGGAGAGTTGTGTGGAGTACTTTTCCAAAAAGGTACATTAATTCACACTCTTATCAATGCATGGAGAGTTGTATGGTGTGCTTTTTTAAAAAGGCACATTAATTTACACTCTTATCAATGCACAATGCACAAAGAGTTGTGTGAATTACTCTTCCAAATATGAACCTTCTAGGAATTAGCAAAATTCATTATCTCCCTTGAACTTTGGAACCGTTTGGAGAAGATTAAAAGTTATACATTAAATTATGCATGAGAATTTAATTTCTCATAAGATGAGATTTTAGTTATCTCATCATGTGAGATCCTTGTCGCACATGGGGTTAGGGTTTGGATTTTGGTTTAAGCTGATTTAAATTTATTGGATTGAACCTACATAGATCATGGTCCTAGCTCAAATCAAATTTTGCTAGTCCTGAATCTATTTAAATCCAAATCAAGTATAATTTTAAATCAATATTTGAAATTGATTACTCCTTCTAATAGACTTAAACCTAATTGAATCTTATTCACTTGTACTTAACACAATTGATATAATTCAATCAATCAAATTGATTAATTAATTCAAATACGATTCTCAATCGTTGATTAGCAAATAGATCATCCTGGAAAACTTCAATGCGTGTGACTGTCTAGGTTCGAACCTAAGCCGGTAGCATAAGAATAATTTTCTATACTAATCAACGTGCCCATCTAGCAATGTGTTGACCCAATTATTGATTTTGATGATTAATAAAAGATATGAGTATATTCATTTTGTTTCTAATAGATTTAACAAGTGTTTCAGGGATTAAAAATGTTTGATCAATCAAAATGGATAAAGAAACATGTTTTGAATCAATATTTTAAAAGAAACTTTTAAAGTTCAGAGCCTGGAGTCGACACCCAACTAGTCAGGAGATGACCCCAAGGCGTATCAGAAAGTTTCTGGGATTTTGGCACGGTCCAGAGTCAACACCCAAGGTTTTGGAGCCAACTCCAACCTGAGATACAGAGAAATGCATTTTGTTTTAGTTTCTAGAGCCGACACATAGAATTCGGGAGCCAACACCTGGGATTTCGGGAGCCAACACATGAGTTTCTGGAGTCGACTCTAACCTGAGAATAGAGAGCGTGTTTTATGGACTTTTCTGGAGCCAACACTTACAGTTTCTAGAGCTGACTCCTAAAAGCGACGAGCTGACACTTACCTTTTTCGGAGCCAACTCCCCAACAACTTTTTTTTACTATTTTTGAACACCCAACTTGGAGCCAACACCTAAAAAGTTGGAGCCGACTCCAACCTGTCAGGAATGAATTTTTTATCTGTCAGAACGTACTTCAATAGTAAGATTTCTTTTCACCTAACCTCTAACGGCTATTTTCTTTGTGTGTAGAAGAATCTAAACATCTCCAACGGCTATATTTTTTACCTAAAACCTGAATTAAGAGATCTATAAAAAGGGGGAAACCGTCTGTTTGAAGGTGGAGAAAAAAAATAGAGAGAAAAATAGATTGAAAAATCCGAGATATCTTAGCAAGAAATCAAAGAGGAAAGAGTCAAAGCTCAAATCCATCATCCTCAGAAATCTCAAAGAGAAATCCATAAGCTTCTCAAGTTCAAATCAAGGAGATTTCCAACATTTGAAGAGAGAAAGCAAAAGCCCCAAATCCTCATCTTTTCAACTACAAGTTTCTGAAGAATTTGAGCTGAGGCCCTGATTCAATCTTTCAAAGGAGAAGAGGAAAAGAAGAAAAGCACACATTCAAAGATCATCAAACAGGTTTTTCTGAACCTTGTTTATTACTTTGTTTATTTGCCCGTTTGAGGAGCTGCTGTGTACTTAAACTCTATTCTCATTTATTGTTTGCTAGTTCAATCAAGGGATTAAATTAGTAGAGGTGATATACCTCGGTACAAGCTAAGGATAGCTTGTGGTTGGGTTTTATGCTGGTAAGCCCGAAAAACCATCTGGGTTCGTTGTAATCCCGGGGGAAACAACAAGTTTTGAGTTGTGAGCTTGTAAAACAACTCGACTGTAATCAAGTAGATTATAGTGTGGACCTAAGTGATACTTGGGAGTGGACGTAACTGTTGGATACACCGAACCACTATAAAATCTTTGTGTTTGCCGTGTTTTGACTCTCTCACTCTATCTCTTTATTTGTGCTTAGCATTTATCTTGCACTTAATCTCTTTTAATTCAAAGCACATAGTTTTAAAATGTTAAATTCTTAAGAACCCAATTCACCCCCCCCCCCTCTTGGGTTGCCATCTGGGCCAACAATTGGTATCAGAGCTTGTGCTCATTGTTTATTTAATCACACGATCTAGAGCTAAAGATCCAAATGGCAGCTCAAGCTGGATCTTCATTTGCTGAAGGTCATTCTACTAATAGACCTCCATTGTTTAATGGTTCAAATTATTCTTATTGGAAAGCTAGAATGAAAATTTTTATTCAAGCTTTAGATTATGAACATTGGAGTGTAATCACAAATGGATCAAGCACACCCACACACTTGGTAGATGGTTCAATAGTTCCTAAACCCGAAAGGGATTGGAATGAGAACAATAGGAAAATGGCTCGGCTTAATGCAAAAGCCATGAATGTTTTATATTGTACTTTGGATGCAAATGAGTTCAATAGAATTTCTACATGTATTTCCACAAAAGAAATTTGGATAGATTAGAAGTTACCCATGAGGGTACTAACCAAGTTAAAGAATCTAAAATCAATATTCTAGTGCACAAGTATGAATTGTTTAGCATGGAACAAAATGAAACCATCACATGTATGTACACTAGATTTACTGATATTGTAAATGGTCTGAAAAGCTTGGCAAGACCTACACTAACTCTGAACTGGTTCGTAAAATTCTTAGGTCTCTTCCAAGGATATGGGAAGCAAAGATAACTGCTATCCAAGAAGACAAGGACCTCAACATCTTACCTTTGGAGGAGCTACTTGGATCATTGATGACCCATGAGTTGACCATGAAGCAACATCAAGAGGAGGAAGTTAAAAAGAAGAAAACAATTGCCCTTAAAGCTGCAGAAAAGGAAATAAGCAGCAGTGAGGAAAAAGATGAAGATGATTAGACAGCTCTCCTTACTAGAAAATTTAAGAAATTTATGCAAAGAAGGAGACCCTTCCATAAGAAAAGATATGGAACAAAAATGGAAGGAGAAAGAGAAAAAGAGAATGACAAGGAAAAAGAAAAAGAGAAAGACCCACTCATATGTTATGAATGTAAGAAACCGGGGCACTTTAGATATGATTATCCTCAACTGAAAAAGGGGCACAAAAGAAGAAAAATGCATATGTTGCAACATGGAGTGAAAGTGATGAATCCTCATCCGAAGAGGAACAAAAAGAAGTTGCAAACATTTGCTTTATGGCAAACGACGACAATGAGGTAAGTTCTGAAACACCTTATGATGATTTTACTTTTGAAGAATTATATGATGCATTTAATGAATTAGTCAGTGATTTTAAAGCTTTGAAAAAGAAGAACAAATCTTTAAAAAATGATAATTTAAATCTTGTCGAAGAGAAAGATAAACTAACTCAGGAAGTTGAAAAACTAAAATCTGAAAATGAAAATTTGCTAAAAGATAAAGAGTTAATTTCTAATGAAAATGTTAATTTAAAGAGAGAAGTTGATAAATATAGAAATATAGTTGATAAATTTACATATAGCTCTGAAAAACTTAATTTACTATTGAGTAATCAAAGGGCTGTGTTTGATAAGGCTGGATTAGGTTATAGACCTAATAAGAAATAAAAGTATGTTAAAAACTTCTTTAGAAAAGAACAGGATAAGAATGATTTTTCATGTTATTGCTGTAACAAAAAGGACATAAAGCCTATGAATGTAATTTTAGAAAAATTAATAAGAATTTAAGTATTAAAGGAAAGAAAATATGGGTTCCGAAAGGAACAATCTTTGTTGCTACTAACCATGAAGGACCCAAGAAAGCTTGGGTACCTAAACAAAAGTTTGATTACCTTGCAGGAGTGTCTTGCGGCAAAAGATCAAAATGAAAGTGGTATCTTGATAGTGGCTGCTCAAGGCACATGACGGGTGATAAGGAGCAATTCATCACCCTTAAAGATAAAAGAGTAGGAATTGTCACATTTGGAGATAATGGTAAAGGCCAAATTATGGGATTTGGTAAAATTCAGATAACTCCCTTTACTTTTATAGAAAATATTTTATATGTAGATGGCTTAAAGCATAATTTAATTAGTATTAGCCAATTGTGTGATAAAGGTTTCAAAGTCTCATTTGAAGCTTCTATCTGCACTGTTTCTAATCCCATTGACAATAGCATTGTATTTGTTGGTAATAGAAATGGCAATGTATACTTAATTGATTTAGACAATTTGTCTACTAATAATCATTGCTTAGTAGCTAATAATGCTAATGCTAATGAGATTGGATGGTTATGGCATCGTAGATTAGGTCATGCAAGCACACACCTAATTTCAAAATTAATTAAAATGGATTTAGTTAAAGATATTCCAAAGCTAGATTTTGAAAATAATAGAATTTGTGATGCATGTCAATTAGGCAAACAAACTAGAAATTCTTTCAAATCAAAAAATATAGTTTCCACTTCTAGGCCATTAGAGCTACTTCATATGGACCTTTTTGGACCTACTAGAACCACTAGTCTAGGAGGAAAGAAATATGGTCTTGTGATAGTAGATGATTATTCTAGATACACTTGGGTATTGTTTCTGGCTCATAAGGATGAGACTTTCTCAATATTTCTAAAATTTTTCAATAAAGTCACTAATGAGAAAAACAACACCATAGTATCTCTTAGAAGTGATCATGGCACTGAATTTGAAAATCACTTATTTGAAAATTTCTACACAGAACATGGCATTCATCATAATTTTTCTGCACCTAGGACACCATAACAAAATGGAGTTATAGAAAGAAAAAATAGGACTCTAGAAGATATGGCTCGTACCATGCTATGTGAAAGCAACCTACCAAAGTACTTCTGGGCGGAAGCTATAAACACGGCATGTTACATTCTTAATAGAGCCCTAATTAGGCCAATCCTTAAGAAAACAACTTATGAATTATGGAATAATAGAAAACCAAAGATAGGTTATTTTCATGTATTTGGCTGTAAATGTTTTATTCATAATAATGGAAAAGATAATCTTGGTAAATTTGATGCAAAATCTGATGAAGGCATATTCTTAGGATATTCAACATCTAGTAAAGCCTATAGAGTATTTAACAAAAAATCCTTAATTGTAGAAGAATCTATTCATGTAATTTTTTATGAGTCTTTAGCATCAAGTTCAGAAAAGATTGATGATGAGGAAGATACAAATATACTAGAAAGAGATATTGAAAAATTAAATATAGATGTATCTCCAGATCATGAACAAGAAGTTAAAGATGATGATTCACCTAGGGTTGATGTTATTGATACTAATCATAATGAGGTAGATCTTCCTAGAGATTGGAGATATGCCTATGGTCATCCAAAGGAATTGATTATAGGTGATCCATCTCAAGGAGTAAGAACTAGATCATCTATGAGGAATATCAATAATTATCTTGCATTTGTATCTCAAATTGACCTAAAACTGTTGAAGAAGCTGAAAAAGATAGTAATTGGATGCTAGCCATGCAAGAAGAATTAAATCAATTTACTAGGAATAATGTATGGTCCTTAGTTGATAGACCTAAAGGTCATTCAGTCATAGGATCTAAATGGGTATTTAGAAATAAATTGAATGAAAATGGAATAGTAATAAGAAATAAAGCTAGATTAGTTGCAAAAGGATATAATCAAGAAGAATGAATTGATTTTAATGAAACTTTTGCACCTGTAGCTAGATTAGAAGCAATTAGATTACTACTTGCATTTGCATGTCATATGAACATAAATTTATTTCAAATGGATGTTAAAAGTGCATTTCTAAATGGTTTTATAAATAAGGAAGTATTTGTGGAACAACCACCTGGTTTTGAAGATCATGAATTTTCAAATCATGTTTTTAAATTGCACAAAGCACTATATGGTTTAAAACAAGCACCTAGAGCTTGGTATGATAGGTTAAGCAAATTTCTGATTGAAAATGATTTTACCAGAGGAAATGTAGACAAAACCTTGTTTTTGAAAAGAAAAGACAAAGACTTATTAGTAGTATAAATATATGTAGATGATATTGTATTCGGTGCTACTAACAATCTTTTGTGTCAAGAATTTGCTAAGTTAATGCAGGGTGAATTCGAAATGAGCATGATGGGAGAACTCAATTTCTTCCTAGGACTACAAATCAAACAAAGCAAAGAGGGGATTTTCATCAACCAAATAAAGTACACAAAGGAACTTCTCAAGAAGTTTGGAATGGAATCAATCAAACCCCTTGGAACACCTATGAGTCCTTCATGCAAATTAGACAAAGATGAAGATGGTAAGAATGTAGATCAAAAATACTATAGAGGTATGATCAGATCTCTACTTTACTTAACAGCAAGTAGACCAGATATCATGTTTGCTGTTTGTCTATGTACTAGATTTCAATCAGAACCTAAAGAATCTCACTTAATTGTTGTAAAAAGAATTTTAAGATATCTAAGTGGAACTAAGAATGTAGGATTATGGTATTCTAGAGACTCAACACTAAATTTAATTGCATATTCTGACTCTGACTATGCTGGATGTAAACTAGATAGGAAAAGTACAAATGGTACATGTCAATTTTTAGGAAGTAACTTAATCTCTTGGTTTAGCAAAAAGCAAAATTTGGTTGCATTATCTACTGCTGAAGCAGAATATGTTGCAGCTGGAAGTTGCTGTGCTCAAATCCTTTAGATTAAGCGACAACTTGAAATTATGGCATAGCACTTGATAAAACTCCTATTATATGTGATAATACAAGTGCAATCAATTTAACTAAGAATCCAATCCAACATTCAAGAACTAAACACATTGAAATTAGATATCATTTTATAAGAGAACATGTAGCTAATAATGAAATTTTCCTTGATTATGTTAGTACTAAAGAACAATTAGCTGACATATTTACAAAACCTTTGAGTGAATAAAGATTTTGTTATCTTAGAGGTTAATTAGGGATTTATGATCCTTTGGAATGACTTTGAAACCCTTAAGGAATGACTATCTAGATTTCTATCAATTTCTTGAGATTCCTTTCATATTTTTAAGGACAATTTATCTAGTCATTTGACCAATTTGATTCTCCATATTTTAAAGATTTTTTCAAAAATTATTGATTTTATCTTGACAAGTTTCGGCTGTTTGAAACTCATTTATTTTTCTCTGTAACTGTCAGTGGAGTCGACACCTCAATTTGAGGAGTCGACACCTCTTCTGTGTCGCTCTCAGTCTTTGACCTTGGAGCCGACACCCGCTTAAATGGAGCCGACTCCAATTCAGCACTAACTGTGTTAGCGACTTGGAGTCGACACCTGACTTTGCGGGAGTCGACACCTGGTGGTCCCAAATTGACTTTATTAGGGCAGAGTCGACACCTTCATGATTTTTATCTTCTCCAAACCCTTTCCAAATCCTCTCCAAACCCTCTCCAATCTTTCCAAAGCCAAATACTCCCCAAATCAATCATTCCCTAAGATTTCTATGGCACCTAGTGTACAGTGAGGCATCCTGTCCGTGAGCCCACTCCTAGATTCTTCATCAACTCCATCAGATAATCCTGGCCCCTCATCTCCACAGGTAGATACCCTAGCTGGGCGAGTTATTACCATGGGTAGGAAAGTTGATTTTGATTTCTTTGAAACCGATGGTTTTGACATTGGTAGACATATTAAAGAACTCGGTTAGGATAAAGTTTGCTCTTTGGATGTTCCTACTTATCCAGCTCTTGTCAAAGAATTTTATCTGAATTTATCTAGAGGATACGGTGGAATTGTCAATTCAGTAAGAGGAAAGAGAATTCTTCTTACTTTTCAAATTTTAGGAAATATGTTAAGATTCCTATCACTGGATTTGTTGCAAACATTCATAGTGAGAGATCAGCTGCTTTATCAAGAATGTTAGGAAGAGAAATAACTGAATTTGAAGAGGTTAGGGCAAACCAATTGCCACTTGAGCTTAGGCTGTTACATAACATCTGCAATAGAATTCTATTTCCCAAGACTGGTCATTTTGAATATGTCTCAGAGCGAGACATTGTTGTCATGGACAGTATCTTGATAGGTCAGCCTATACATCTTGCTGGGATGATGATATGGTATATGGCTGAGGCCGGGGGCAAGAAGAGATCTTCACTGCCTTATGGAATGATCCTAACCTTGGTTTTTAGGAGTCAAGGAGTAGTTATTTCTAAAAATAAGCCTTCGAAGAACCTAAGGCACACTGACTACTACAGCTTAGCCACTGTGCACAGGATGGGTTTTGTGAAAGTAGATGGTAAATGGGAGAGAAAAGGTCATACTGGCGATAGGGTTGCTGAGACTAATGTGCCTGGCCCTTCTGAGGCAGGACCATCTGTGAGACATAGCTCACCAGAGCCCAGTCAGGATGTACCTCCAGCTCCACCTGTTCCTTCTGCTTTTGTTTCGTCATCTGTTGGTTTTTTAGATATTCAGTTAGAACAGCTTAGAAGTATTTTTGCCACTCACAAGGAAGAGATGAAATCTGAGTTAGATAGCCAGTTCATGAACTTGAGAGAGACACTCTATTCTTTGGATGAAAGAGTTAGAATAATTGAATCTATACTTGGAGCCTCCGCTGAATCCTTAAAGAATGATCTCAAGAATATTTTGAAAACTTAAAGATATTGTGGAGACTCAGAGACTTATTCCAAATGTAATGCTGAGCTTCAGGATAAAATTACTTCTGCATGTACATTTGTTGATGAAAGACTGAAGGCTTTTGTCAAGACTCAGAGTGAAGGAATGGCAAGAATAGTAGAAGAATTGCAAAGACGTATTAGAACTATCTTTTGATTATCTTGTAATGAAATTTCTTTGATATTATTGAAAGATGATGTTTAGTCTAGTTTGATGTTGATGTAATGAAGTTTATTTTGTAAAATGATGTAATTCTTGACTTCTTGATGTAATGAATTTATTTGATACTTAATGAATGTCTTTTGATCTTTGAAGTAACTATCAATTTTGTCATTTCACTTGAAACTTCTTGACCTTTTTGTTGATTACAAAAAAGGGAGAAGTAATCAAGTATTAATAATCGTATATGCATTGAATGTAAAACAAAAAAAGGGAGAAGTATTTAACTTTTGTATATGCATTAAAACAAATAAGCTTAATTAATTGCATATAAGGAGAAGTAATTGAAATTTGAAAGGATGAATAAATGTTAAAATAGATATAATTGTTTAATTGGTATCAAACATTAAAAGTTTACTGTTAAAAGGAAGAATATGTTAAACTGAGTATCATAGGGGGAGCTACTCATTCAGGGGAGCTTACCTATGAGGAATAAATATTTGAGAAATTTGATTTGAAAATCTTATTGTTTAATCATGCATATACTTAATGTTTTTATAATCATCAAAAAGGGGGAGATTGTTGACCCAATTATTGATTTTGATGATTAATAAAAGATATGAGTATATTCATTTTGTTTCTAATAGATTTAACAAGTGTTTTAGGGATTAAAAATGTTTGATCAATCAAAATGGATAAAGAAACATGTTTTGAATCAATATTTTAAAAGAAACTTTCAAAGTTTAGAGCCTGGAGTTGACACCCAACTAGTCAGGAGACGACCCTAAGGCGTATCAGAAAGTTTCTGGGATTTTGGCACGGTCCAGAGTCGACACCCAAGGTTTCGGAGCCGACTCCAACCTGAGATACAGAGAAGTGTATTCTGTTTTAGTTTTTGGAGCCGACACATAAATTCGGGAGCCGACACCTGAGATTTCGGGAGCGACACCTGAGTTTCTGGAGCCGACTCTAACCTGAGAACAGAGAGCATGTTTTATGGACTTTTATGGAGCCGACACTTACAGTTTCCAGAGCCGACTCCCAAAAGCAACGAGCCGACACTTACCTTTTTCAGAGCCGACTCCCCAACAACTTTTTCTTTACTATTTTTGAACACCCGACTTGAAGCCGACACCTGAAAAGTTGGAGCCGACTCCAACCTGTCAGGAATGGATTTTTTATCTGTCAGAACGTACTTCAACGGTAAGATTTCTTTTCACCTAACCTCTAATGGCTATTTTTTTGTGTGTAGAAGAATCCAAACATCTCCAACGGCTATATTTCCCACCTAAAACCTGGATTAAGAGACTATAAAAAGGGGGAAACCGTCCATTTGAAGGTGGAGAAAAAAAAAAGAGAGAAAAATAGATTGAAAAATCCGAGATATCTTGAGCAAGAAATCAAAGAGGGAAGAGTCAAAGCTCAAATCCATCATCCTCAGAAAGCTCAAAGAGAAATCCATAAGCTTCTCAAGTTCAAATCAAGGAGATTTCCAACATTTGAAGAGAGAAAGCAAAAGCCCCAAATCCTCATCTTCTCAACTGCAAGTTTCTGAAGAATCTGAGCTGAGGCCCTGATTCAATCTTTCAAAGGAGAAGAGAAAAGAAGAAAAGAAGAAAAGCACACATTCAAAGATCTTCAAACAGGCTTTTCTGAACCTTGTTTATTACTTTGTTTATTTGCTCATTTGAGGAGCTGCTGTGTACTTAAACTCTATTCTTATTTATTGTTTGCTAGTTCAATCAAGGGATTGAATTAGTGGAGATGGTATACCTCGGTACAAGCTAAGGATAGCTTGTGGTTGGGTTTTGTGCTGGTAAGCCTGAAAAACCAGCTGGGTTCATTGTAATCCCGGGGGAAACAACAAGTTTTGAGTTGTGAGCTTGTAAAATAACTCGGCTATAATCAAGTAGATTATAGTGTGGACCCAAGTGATACTTGGGAGTGGACGTAGCTGTTGGATACACCGAACCACTATAAAATCTTTGTGTTTGCCATGTTTTGACTCTCTCACTCTATCTCTTTATTTGTGCTTAGCATTTATCTTGCACTTAATCTCTTTTAATTCAAAGCACATAGTTTCAAAAGGTTAAATTCTTAAGAACCCAATTCCCCCCCTCCCCCCCCCCTCTTGGGTTGCCATCTGGGCCAACACAATGCAACTCGATGTTCGGATAGATCGAAGAGTTACCGAGCAAATCTAAGAACCCTAAGAAATAGTTACCGTATAATTCATCCTTTTGACCATAAATGCTAAGGATGGCTTAAGAGCCTATCAACTCTAAACAGCAAATCTATAATGTGATTTTAACTTTAGTGATCATATGACCTACACATGAAGTACCTTGGCCAAGGTCTTGCTAAGTTGAAACATAAGTATTTCTCTTTTAACAGGATAGGTCAAATTTCATCTTAATCCACAACTGGCTACTACAAGTACTTGACTGCACTCAGTAACCTTTCGTAGTGAATTAAAAATTAGATAGTCTGGCACCTAAGTACAGTGAGTTGCTTGTAAGTCACCGGTTGTGATCTTCAGGTCTTAAGGATACTTATACCCATATCTTGTCGGATTAACTCTTGATAGCAAAATATCCAGAAATGAGTCACGTTCGGTAAAATGTACTCCTACACTTTATTGTATGTCATACTAGTGTCTCTACACTCCTTGGTTAAGAGGACAACCAACAAATCTGATATACAATATCCTATAATTGATAGTACTATGGCCCTATCATAGTATATCATTTGGTCACGAACACTTTTGAGGACCTTTAAAGATAAATCCTCCTTTATCGTAATAGAAGATCCTAAGGTCTTCATTACTATTAGAAGTTTTAAGAAGATGTTCTTGTAATGAATAAACTACCAATAACTTTTATTAATATATCGATTTATATACAATTTACATCAGCACAATCATCAAATGATTGGCTTTAAGATACAATTTCCAACAGCACCATTGCCCCTAGCTGAGAGAGTAGATGAGGACATGCTAGCTATGAATGTCGAAGATGAAGCGGATTGGCCATGTCCAGACGGTTCAGAGGATGAGTCTGTCCTTAGTAGTTTCAGGACGCATATAGCAGCCTCCATTTGGAGGCAACATGTATTGTTTGTTTGTTATTCTACTGTATTTTCTTTAATGTATTATTACAATGCTTTTATATAAATTATTAATATTATCCATTTATATTTTATAGGAATGGGCCCCACTGAATGCATAAATGATAAACGCATAAATAATTATCATTAAACCTATTAATTAATGATTTAACGTACTTATTATTATTTAATATTTTAATATTTTATATAATATTTTATATAAAATCTTATCAACTTAAAGAGCTCGATTTTAGGGATTTAATGACGCAAACGGCACCCAAATCGGATTTAAGATGAGCTCGGAATTGATTTTATAAGGATTTAGCACGGATTTCAAAGCAAAAACGGTAAATACGTTGCAGACTTCATCGTTATCTCAGCCATTCCTCTGTTTCCCCCGATTCTTCTATATTCAATTTCTAACTGTTTTCTCCACTAATTAAGGAATAGATTAGATTGGAAGTTATCAAATTGAGAGAATTAAATTCCTTTAAAAGGAATTTGAATTTTATTGTTATTTATCTAGATTTATCTTGTTATTTTCCTTGCTTCCGCTGCGTTGTCTCTGTTTTGAAACAGATTCTTTTACACGTCCTCTCCGCGTCAAGGCCACATATGGGTTTCTATAAATAGCAATAGCAGCAGAGAGCTATCCGTCCAACGATCGGCATCCGTTTCAAGCCGTGAGGAGAGATCTGTTCCGCGGCTTGGGAGAATTCCGAGCTCTGTTCTGTTTCCTCTGTTCGTGACTTGAGGCTGCAGAGGTTTGGAGAAGACGTTCCAGGCACTGCATCTGTGAGTTCCTTCCGTGGAGGTTGCTGTTCCCAGGAGTTTCATTGCTCTGTTCTCAGAAGACGTGGCGTGAAACTCTGTTCGTGCTGTGGCTTGGAGACAGAGGAAGAACAAAGGGCCCGGTTCAACTTGTCTCTTAATCGGTTCAGAAATTTATTGCTTTTTGTTGCCTTCTTCATGTTAGAAATTAAAACTCTTTTATTTTAGATTTTAATATGCACTCTTGGATTTATTGAAATAAAATTTCTATTCATGTTAAATTGTTATTAAATTCTATTTAAGTGAAAATAATTTAGACTGATTTATTCTTAAAAAAGACGGGTCGTGATCTACGGGTACGAGCCGTGCTCTAATAAGATAAACCATATCTTATTATTTTGCACTATTAATTATCTACTTAGTTATCTATTTAGTTAAATTTATAAAAATATTTCAAGATAATCGCTAAAGTTCCTGTGGAATCGATCCCTTACTCTCGCTATTCTAGTAGTGAAATTAAGGTGTTTAAATCGTTGCGCTACGACACGCATCAGATTTTTGGTGCCGTTGCCGGGGACTTAAGTGTGTTATTTAAAAAAAATTAAAAAAATTAAAAAAAAATAATAATAAAAAAAATTAGATTAATTTTCTCTTAATTTTTGAATAGTTATTGCTGCTTTATTTTATTTCCTTAATTGTTAGAATTGTATATTTTCTTTTTCACATAAAAACATAAAAAAATTATTACTTTCCTTTTTGCCACAAATCCAATTTTAACCTAATCAAATTTTCCTTTTAATTAACTTACCTAAAAACAAAAACCCTAAAAGAAAACCCTAAGACATCTTCCATAAAATATAATAATTTAAGGAAAAAAATTATAAAAATAAAATATATAAACAAAATAATTATTTTATAGATTGACTTAGGTGAATTTATTTTCTGCAAAACTCAAATCCTTCCATTGACATCTCATAATTTATTAGGAAATTAGAAACTTAATTACAAAAAAAAATAAAAATAAAAAATTAAATAAATAAATAAAAAACTATTTGCTTTAGAGGCATTGGTAGGGTGTATGCTCGGTCGCCGATCATTGCAGCCCGACCTTATACCCTTAGATCCCGAGATAGAAAGAACTATTAGAGCAAACAAACTCAGAATTATGGATCCTAATAACGAAAATTATCAAACAAGACAGTTGAAAGAGTATTTTACTCCTTCAAGGTATACCTACTCTCCCTGCATTCAAGTGCCTCCAGTAGAGGCTGCCCATTATGAAATTAAGTCAAGTGTAATCCAAATGTTACCATCTTTCTATGGACTTACAAATGAGGATCCCTACAAACACTTAGATGAATTCTTAGAAATTTGCTCAACTGTCAAGATTCAAAATTTCTCTGATGATGCACTTAGGCTTAAGTTATTCCCTTTTTCCCTAAAAGATAAAGCCAAGTATTGGTTAAATTCATTAGACACTGTTATAATTTCAACTTGGAATCATCTTCAGAGAGAATTTCTTAAGAAATATTTTCCTATAGGAAAAACGAATCAAATTAGAAAAGCTATCACAAGTTTTTCCCAGACAGATGGAGAAATGTTCCATGAGACATGGGAGAGATTCAAAGAACTAATTAGAAAATGTCCACATCATGCTATACCTAAATGGCAACTAGTTCAGTGCTTTTATGATGGATTATCAGAAAAGCATAGGCAAATGGTTGATGCTTCATGTGGTGGGACATTTATGTTAAAAAATGAATATAAGGCTTGGCAACTCTTTGAGACATTGAGTGAGAATTCATTACATCATATGTCAGTTGCTCGTCGAGACCCTCCCGTAGAACCTAAAAGAGGTGGAATATATGAAATAGGTCATTCTATAGATATCTATACTAAGGTAGATGAATTATCCCATAAACTTGACCGGATTCTACAAATTGGAAATATCTCTTCCCCATCTACTCAATTACATGAGGTTTGCATAATTTGTTCGAGTCCAACCCATTCTGTAGGTGAATGTCCAGCTGCATACCAATTTCCTGAACTTGTTCAAGAGCAAGCCCACCAAGCCCAAACCCGATTAGCTCCTAGAACAGGAAATGATCCATTTTCAAATACTTACAATCCTGGCTGGAGAAATCATCCAAATTTTTCTTGGAAACCTCAACCTGTAACCAATTTATCGATCAGACCTAATTATCAAGAAACCAATTTTAGAAACATGCCATATTCACAATATCCAAACATCCCACAACCTCCACCGAATAATCAGCCTACTTTTGAAGACAAAGTGTTACAAGCATTGAAAGGGCTAGAAATGAATACTCAAATCCTTCACTCCACACACAATCTATTGCAAAACTAGAAACTCAGATAGGTCAATTAGCCACAGCATTCAGTAGAAGGGAGGAGGGTAATTACCTAGTCAGCCTATCGATAACCCGAAAGGACAATTCATGGCTGAGGTTCCAATAGTCCTGACAAATTCCCAGAACATGCTAAATCAGTCATGACTCTCAGAAGTGGAAAAACATTGAACCCACCTGAACCAACCCAGAAATTAGAAGTGGCTAAACCAGAAGAGAGAAGAAATGAAAAAGAAAAGGAATTCAATGATCAAGCAATCATACCTAAAGCCCCATTCCCTAGTGCTTTAGAATCTCCTTTGCCTTCAGATAAGAAGAATATAAAAATGAATGAGATGCTTGAGTTATTTAAGCAAGTCCAAATAAACTTACCTCTTCTTGATGCTATCAAGCAAGTTCCAGCTTATGCCAAATTTTTGAAGGATCTATGCACACAAAAACGGAAAGCCAAGACACAAATACCAAAAAAGATACATTTGACTGAGCAAGTTAGCTCAGTTGTTCAGCAAATAACCCCACCCAAACTAAAAGATCCTGGTACCCCAATTATATCATGTGTCATAGGAAACTTCACAATCAAGAAAGCATTATTAGATTTGGGTGCGAGTGTAAACCTTCTCCCAAGTTCAGTGTATGAATTATTCGGATTTGGAGAGTTGAAACCCACGACAGTAACACTACAATTGGCAGATAGATCAGTCAAAGAACCTCGTGGAATATTGGAAGATGTATTAGTAAAGGTGGATGAATTTTATTTTCCTGTCGACTTCCTTGTGTTAGATATGGAATCTAGCGGTAATCCTAACCAAATTCCCATCATCCTTGGAAGACCTTTTCTAGCTACTGCTAATGCATAAATTGTAGAACAGGTGTGATGGATGTATCTTTTGGAAACAAAAAGATGAGAT
>UESW01004846.1:428070-542037 GCA_900491605.1 Calamus simplicifolius
TCTCTGTTTTGAAACAGATTCTTTTACACGTCCTCTCCGCGTCAAGGCCACATATGGGTTTTTATAAATAGCAATAGCAGCAGAGAGCTATCCGTCCAACGATCGGCATCCGTTTCAAGCCGTGAGGGAGAGATCTGTTCTGCGGCTTGGGAGAATTCCGAGCTCTGTTCTGTTTCCTCTGTTCATGACTTGAGGCTGCAGAGGTTTGGAGAAGACGTTCCAGGCACTGCATCTGTGAGTTCCTTCCGTGGAGGTTGCTGTTCCAGGAGTTTCATTGCTCTATTCTCAGAAGACGTGGCGTGAAACTCTGTTCGTGCTGTGGCTTGGAGACAGAGGAAGAACAAAGGGCCCGGTTCAACTTGTCTCTTAATCGGTTCAGAAATTTATTGCTTTTTGTTGCCTTCTTCATGTTAGAAATTAAAACTCTTTATTTTAGATTTTAATATGCACTCTTGGATTTATTGAAATAAAATTTCTATTCATGTTAAATTGTTATTAAATTCTATTTAAGTGAAAATAATTTAGACTGATTTATTCTTAAAAGAGATGGGCCGTGATCTACGGGTACGAGCCGTGCTCTAATAAGATAAACCATATCTTATTATTTTGCACTATTAATTATCTACTTAGTTATCTATTTAGTTAAATTTATAAAATATTTCAAGATAATCGCTAAAGTTCATGTGGAATCGATCCCTTACTCTCGCTATTCTAGTAGTGAAATTAAGGTGTTTAAATCGTTGCGCTACGACACGCATCAAAACCATGCTGCCAAGGTAGGTGAGTGGTAGTGGTGGGCATCAGGGCAATCCAATAGGAGGTTCAGAGCAATAGTTCAATAGTTAGGCCTAGTTGAACTAGTGCACTGCTCTTATTAGTTTGTCGATAAGATTCTTGTCTCGGGCTTCGTAGAGAAATGACAGCCCAAGATGAACACCTTCATCTTACCTTTGGCGAGATGACAATCATGTTGGATGACGTAACGCCATATTAGGGATTAATGTCATAGGTGCCTCAGTGTTACTATCATGTGATGTGCATCAGGAGGTACTATCAGTATGCGATCAGTTTGTGAGATTAGAGTGGCTAAAGAGTCATTTTCATGTTGTTTCTGATAGAGATAGCTACCATAGGATAGAGTGTGCAGTGCGAATGTATTTTCTATTTTTGTTAGGGTGCACACTCTTTGTTGATAAAAGCGGAACGAGGGTGCCTATAGCTTATCTTTCTCTACTTTGGGATTTGGATAGGGTGAGCACATATGCCTGGAGTGCTGGTGCCTTGGCTTATTTATATCGGAAATTGAGAATTGCATCTAGGGCATCCATTAACATATTAGTGCATATATGATGCTGCTCCTGGCATGGATTTATGAGCATTTTTGGATCTCACTCCTCACCCATCCCTGGAGTATACTGATGATAGGCCCCGCATGCACCGGTGGATTCCTGGCAGTCCATCACGTACCACAATCTCTAAGAGAGGAAGACGATATTTATTCATCTTGTACGTGCAATCCATTATCAAAATACGAGAAAATGCACGTAACAATTCTATATTGTCAGGGTGTGCCCAAAATAAGTCATGCACAACATCAAACTTAATACAATTCCTATGCCACCAATGTATTTACCCTTGGATAATTTACTCAGAAGATGTTGCATATGAGATCTCCCAACTTTTTATACAACATTACACCTCTATCATGCATTGTAGATCGTCTTCATTGTCGTAACATTGAGGGCATCACTTTGCTTCAATGTGGACAATATGTCCTTTGGCTGAACCAAACTCTTCGACATATCTACTAACAATAAAGTTTCCTGCTTAGATAATCGTCCAACATATGAGTGCCCCTCAAGATGCTTCACAATCGGATGATTGTGCACACCACAAACGACCATTAACATCCAATCATCTGCAGTGTCCAATTTCTTCCCTTTTAATGCAAAAGGGCATCCACTTCTTAGTGCCATTGGCCTTGATCTTTAATCCTTTTTTTATGCTTTTACTTCTGCAGATACCACTCCTCTTGCAAGAAAATACAATTCTTGATTTCTTAACATTGCTACCCGATCAGAAGTTTTAATAATAACAACAAATCCATTCTTCTTCCTAGTTTTCTGATACCAATTACACAAGTCTTCTCTACTCTTGAATATCTACATAATAAATAGATTAATGTGAGTAGACAATTTTATACATTGCTCAGTCAACTAATAAATCAATTGCAATCAAAATTATCAGACCTTGTAAGTTGTCAATTCATTTGTATAATCCATCACACATTCAGAGCCAATCATGCTGCATTCGATTGAAGCATCACCCTACATGGTCAAAAAATCATTTTAAATCCCAACCATAAATTACCCTAAACCTAAACCCCCCTGTTTGGCCCTGTGTGGCCGAACAAGAGCCCTCTGTAGGCCGAACAGAGAGCTTCTATTTGGCCCTGGTAGGTCGAACAGAGGGCTTTTGTTCGGCCAACCAAAGCCGAATAGAAGGCCTCTGTTTGGCCCTATGTGGCCGAACAGATGTGATTTGTTCGGCCCTGTGTGGCCGAACAAAACATAAACCGTGAAAAAAAATTGAAACAAATTAAAAAAATGAACTGTTGCATCCATAGAACCTTCTCAAATCGCTAGTTGCTTGTCCATTGTTCAATTGAAGGTTAAAATCTCTTCAAACAAGGATAGAATGGATTGAGAAAAAAAATTCACATGAACATGGGAGAGGGGAGGGGCAGGAGGGGTGGGAGGGGGGTGTTTTGATCAAGGGGGGTGCAGAGAGTAATCAGGGGCATTTTGGTAAATTTTTAGGGGTAAAGTTGGTATATTTTTTTATTAAGTGGGGTGTAAGTAATTTTGGTGGTGCAAATAGAAACTCCCCAAAATATGCCCAAATCTCAAGAATCTTGGGAACTTTGACCCTTGCTCTCGCATGTACTGCACAATGGTTTATTCAATTGAATTTGCTTTAGTATTTCAGGTTTTTTTCTCTATAATTGTTGACGCCAAGTTACCTTCCTTGAACGCTAGGGAAACGGAGATCTTCCTCACCGAGCTTCTGCAAGAAAAGTCCCCGAAGATCGGATATTCTGGTGGGGACCCTCCGATGCTCAAGTCAGTGACTCGGGAACAGACAAGAGTTAACTAGCAGTAAAGAGCTAGAAACTAGAGTTCAGAATCCTTCCTTCGTTGTGAGTGTGGACCTTTATACCTGTTCGGGGGTCCCTTTTTTTTCGTTTCCAGAAGGTTGCTGACTTCGAGGTGCCTTTGTCCGATAATAGAGGGAGGCAAGGCTGACAGTGATAGGTCGAAACCGCCTGTCAGAAGTGTCCTGCCTTGCCTGCCACCTGCCGAGTGCGGCGCTGTGGGTGGCAGGTGGATATGGTTGCATCTGGCATGCGCTGTTATGGGGTATGGCCATGCGCTGTTGCAAGCAAGTGGTAGATCACATGGCTGCTGCAGGCGGTTGGTGGGCCACGTGGGCATGTCAGGTGGCTCGAGGCAACAGGTTGCTGATCTTGGGGGCCAGACCGGGATGGAAGCTCGAGGCCGAGGCTGAAGCTCGAGGCCAAGGCCGAGGCTGAAGCTAAAGCTCGAGGCTGAGGCCGAGGCCGAGGCTGACGCTCGAGGCCAAGGCTGAGGCTGAAGCTCGAGGCCTCGGAGGCCAAGGGGGCCATCTCACGAGGCCGAGGTTGGGCTTCGTCAGTTCACTGTTTGCTTACCGTTTACTTTGACGATGTTGGATCAGCCACATCAGCTTCCCCCTCACCCCTGAGACGAAGCGGGCTCACCCTGGCAAGGCGAAAGGGGTGTCACCTCCCAAGTGGCTGATCCCCGTCTGCTGCCAACCACCCCTGGACACGTGTCTCTGGGCGTGGGGATAACTTAGCATGGGTGATCTGGGGAATGTGATGGGGCAATCACTGTCGTCCGTCCGATCGCAATGATCATCCTCAAAGCGAGGTTGACCTCTCAAAATCCACAAAAAGCGGCTGCCATCATCGCCATCATGACATTGACGTCAGCGGCGTCCCATCATTGGCCGAAGGCGGATCGTCTCACGCACCGGGTGCCTACCGAGGTGACCCAGCCTATAGCGAGAGTCCACGTACCTGGTTAGACAAGGCGGGGCTGAATCTTGCCACTTTTCTTCAACCATCATCGTCTTTCCTGGCTCTTGACCTCCCCTGCAACCCAAGAACCAGCCTCCGCCATTTTCATATTAGGTTAGCTTCCCAACCCCTTTTGAGCCTTCTTTCCTTTTCAAAACCTCTGCTTTGGCTTCCTCCCCATCCTAGTCTTCGTCGGTTGATCCCGAGGACCAAGTCTCTCCCCCGAGGCTTCGTGCCTCCCCTTCTCCCACTCCTTTGTGGTCCTCCGATCCGGAGGACCGCCTTCCTCTTGCTCGACGGCAAGCCACCGGCAGGGCTCCTGTGAGGAGACACCCGGCGGCCGCCAGCAGGGCTCTGACAAGGAAAAGCTAGGCGGCGGCCAGTACCTCCTCGAGGGTCGGGGTGGAATCCCCGACGGGAACTGCCTCCATGGTAACAGGCCAAGACCTGGCAAATATCAGGTCCTATTACCAAATCTCCCGAGATATTGGGCTCTTCCTTCCGACCCCCGACGACAGGGTGGTCTCTTCCCGGCCCGATAGAGTGGCCATTTATGAAAAATCCTTTAAGTTAGGCCTCTGCCTACCCTTTCACCCTTTCTTCACCAACCTCCTCGACTACTACTCTCTGACCCCTCCCAACTAGTCCTAAACTCCCTCCGAACTGTCTGCGCCTTCATCATCTTATGCCATCTCCACTCCGTCACACCCAGGATTTCCCTTTTCTGATCCTTCTACACCCTTCGGCTGCAGGCAGGTTGGTGGCTGTTCCAGCCCCGACCCGGCCGCGTCCTCAAGCTGCTTCTCCCCTCTTCCGTCAAGGGGTGGAAGTCCCGGTTCCTTTTTGCCGATATTGACCAAGTCAAAATCGGGTAGGGGACCCAGACCTTAGGCCCAACTCAAACTCGACCGTACTCCTGGGGGACAGGGAGGCACTAGGGCAACTCTTGACCGCCGACATCCCCAGGTACAACCTACTCCTATCGGAGGACAACCTCCAGCTGGCGGGCATCACCACCTAAAGCGGTGAGTAGCAATCATCCCCATACTTAACCAAATTTCCTTCTTCCCTTCCTTTTTTTTTACTAACTCTGGCCGATGTTGTGCAGTGATGAAGGTCTCGGCCACCAAACTTAGGAAGGCCACCATCAAGAGGATGAGGGCCGAGGGCGGGCTGAGCGAAGGGCAGTAGGCCCCGGCCCCCAAGCGTCTGACGGTGCGGGTTTCCCAACCACCCAAACACCGAGAGCCTCCAACCGCCTCGGCCGTGGACTTGACAGCCGACACCCCTCTAGCGGAGGCGAGGGTTGGGGGGGCAACAAAGGAGCCCCAGGCACCCGCCGAGACAACTCCGGTGGAGGCTGAGTAGGGCCGAAGCGCGGGGCCACCAGTGGCGGCGAGCCCGCCCCCAGAGGAAGTGCCGGCAGGTAACCCCCCGCACACCAAACCTGAGTGCATCGAAGCCGCTGAGGGGAGCAGGGTCGAACCAACCCCCCGCAGATTTTCCTTGATGAATGATGGGCGCCGAGCAGAGCGGCTCATGTCCCAGGTCATCCTGCTAGAGTTCAAGGAGGAGCTCAGGCATCTAGGGGCGACCAGGTTCTTCAGGGAGGCCTTCTCAGCCCTCATCCGGGTAAGTGACCTTTTACCCTTAGCCTAAAATATCCAATGGTTTGCACGACTGACCTTTAAAATGCAGGTGACAAACTCCCTGGGAGCCACCAGGGAGGTGCTCGATGAATGGGAGGCCGCCATCTGCCAGACCCGTTGAGACGCCGAGGAGACCCAGGCCTGGGCCAAGGTGGCGGAGAGAGCCCTGGAGGCGGCAGAGAGGGCCTTGGAGGTGGTAAGAACCGACCAAGCTGTCGAGGCGAGGGAGGCCGAGAGCCGAGCTGCGGCCGAAGCCAGCCGGCTCCGGGCAGCAATCAGCTAGCTCTACGAGGCCGAGAGCGCCGTCGAGGTCCGAAACCTCCATATCGCCGAGCTGAACTCAGCCATCCAGTCAGCTGAAGACAAGGCAAGGAATGCCGAGGAGGAAGCGGAGCACGCCAAAGAGGCGGAAAGGATGGCAGTCTCTTTGGTTGTGGAGAAAGAGGCCAGGGTTGCCGAGGTGGAGACCGCCGTCGAGGCCAGGGCCATAGCAGCCATGGAGGAGTTCAGAGCCTCAGAACGCTTCACCAACAAGTTAGCCGAGGCCACTGTGGATGCCTACCTCCAAGGGTTCCGCGATGCTAGAGAGAAAGCAGCTTGAGTCTTGGACCTTCCTCAGGCTAGGGATATCATGCCGGACCAAGGGTCCGAGGGGGCCCCCTCCGATGATGAGCCTGCGGCCAACCCTTGACTCTGCATTATTGTTTTCCTTTGTTTTTGTATCAAGTCAGACCCAGTCGGCATTTTGTAAACATTTTACCTTCAATGAAATTGTTTATAGTCAACTACAATGTGTCACTTTTGAATCCTTGGGTCACCGACGTAGGACCCCTTGGGGCTTCGTCGGCGCCGAGGGCAGCTTTTACTCATCCACGAGCAACCTCGCTTTAGTTATGTAGGGCCGGACCCCTGGGAGAGCCAAGGCTAGGACAGGGACTGTGCCGGCCTTGTGCCACCAGGCGTCGATGGGGCAGCAATCCAGTGCCGATGGGAAACTCTATTCCCCAGGAACATCAGCCTTCGGATGCCGAGGAAGACTTGGGCTTCTGGGGATCGATAGAACATCGGCCTTGGGATGCCGAGGAAGACTCAGGCTTCTGGGGACTGATGGAACATCGGCCTTGGGATGCTGAGAAAGACTCGGGCTTCTGGGGACCGATGGAACATCGGCCTTGGGGCACCTAGAAAGACTCAGGCTTCTGGGGACCGATGAAACATCGGCCTTGGGACACCGAGAAAGACTTGGTCTTCTGGGGACCGATGGAACATCAGCCTTGGGACGCTGAGGAAGACTCGGGCTTCTAGGGACCGATGGAACATTGGCCTTGGGACGCCGAGGAATACTCGGGCTTCTGGGGACCGATGGAACATCGGCCTTGGGACACCGAGGAAGACTCGGGCTTCTGGGAGCCGATGGTACACCGGTCTTTGATGTCGATGGTACATCAATCTTGAGGTGCCGAACTGGCCTCGGGCTTTTTGGGAGCCGGTGGTACACCGATCTTCAGTGCCGATGGTATATCGGTCTTGAGGTGATGAGCTGGTCTCTGGCTTTTTGGGAGCCGGTGGTACACCGATCTTCGATACCGATGGTACATCAGTCTTGAGGTGCCGAGCTGGCCTTGTGCTTTTTGGGAGCTGGTAGTACACTGGTCTTCGGTACTGATGGTACATCGGTCTTGAGGTGCTGAGCTGGCCTTGGGCTTTTGG
This sequence comes from Calamus simplicifolius, assembly GCA_900491605.1. Taxonomy (NCBI): domain Eukaryota; kingdom Viridiplantae; phylum Streptophyta; class Magnoliopsida; order Arecales; family Arecaceae; genus Calamus; species Calamus simplicifolius. Next base: position 435,550 of record UESW01004846.1, read on the forward strand.
GAGCCGGTGGTACACCAGTCTTCGGTGTCGATGGTACATCGATCTTGAGGTATCGAGCTGGCCTCGGCTATTTGGAAGTCGATGGTACACCAGTCTTTGGTGCCGATGGTACATCGGTCTTGAGGTGCTGAGCTGGCCTCGGGCTTTTTGGGAGCCAATGGTACACCGGTTTTCGGTGCCGATGGTACATCGATCTTGAGGTGCCGAGTTGGTCTTGGGCTTTTTGAGAGCCGGTGGTACACCGGTCTTCAGTGCTGATGGTACATCGGTCTTGAGGTGCCGAGCTGGCCTCGGGCTTTTTGGGAGCCGATGGTACGCCGGTCTTCGGTGTCGATGGTACATTAGTCTTGAGGTGCCGAGCTGACCTCGGGCTTTTTGCTGAAAAACTGGGATACTTGAACTCACATTTATTAATATCAAATGCAGGGCAAGAGCCCAGAATAATGCAAGCAAGGAATTCAATGTAAAACGAGAGGGTACACTACTGATAATACCAACGTAGGTTGTCGGTGTTCCACGTCCGCGGGAGTGGGTTTCCATCCAGCCCTTCGATTTTGTATGCTCCATGGTGGAGGGCCTCGGTGACTCGATAAGGTCCTTCCTAGTTCGGTGCTAACTTGCCTCCTTCCGTTGGTTTTGAAACTTCAGCTCGCCGAAGGACTAGGTCCCCCGGCAAAAAGGTCTTGGGGAGGACGCGAGCGTTGTATTACCTGGCTACTCGCTGTCGGTAGGCTGCCATTCGGAGTCACGCTCGGTCCCGCACCTCCTCCACCAGGTCCAGGTTGGCCTGCAACTGGTTCGGATTGTCCTCCTCACTATATGCTTCCACCTTGGGTCTCGGGGAGCCGATTTCCATGGGAATGACAGCTTTAGACCCGAAGACGAGGCTGAAGGGAGTCTCTCCAGTGGGGGCTCGCAGCATGGTGTGGTAAGCCCACAGCACATTGGGGAGCTTCTCCACCCATCATCCTTTGCAGTCATCCAGCCGGGCTCTAAGTCCTTGGAGAATGATGCGGTTGGTCACCTCGGCTGCTCCGTTGGTCTGAGGATGCCCTAGCGAAGTGAACTGCTGATGAATGCCCAACTCGGTGCAGAATCCTTGAAAGGGTGCATTATCGAACTGCCGGCCGTTGTCGAACTGCCGGCCGTTGTCGGTGACCAAGGTATGTGGTAGTCCAAACCGGCATATTATGGACTTCCAGAAGAAGGACCTCACCTTGCTCTCAGTGAACTTGGCGAGTGCCTCGGCTTCGATCCATTTGGTAAAGTGGTCGATGGCTGCCAACAAGAACTTGCGCTGACCGAAGGCTGGAGGGAACGGCCCCAAGATATCCATACCCCATTGGGCGAAGGGCCATGGTGCCGACAAGGGGGTCAGCTGGGATGTCGGCTGCCGCTAGATGCTGGCATGGCGCTGGCAACTGTCACACCTCTTGACGAGCTCGGCCGCATCCTCCCTCATAGTCAGCTAGTAGTACCCTTGCCATAAGGCCTTGTACGCCAGGGCTCTGCCCCCTAGATGACTCCCACAGATGTCCTCATGGATTTCTCGCAGGATGTAATCTGCTTCCATAGGGCCGATGCACTTGAGGATCGGGTATGAGAACGACCTTCGGTAGAGCTTTCCTTCCATTAGCAAGAACTTCGGGGCCCACCGCCTGAGTAGCCTGGCCTCAGCTGGGTCTTCAGGGAGGGTGCCATCAGTCAAATATCGGACATAGGCATCCATCCAAGAGGGCTCCTACTCGACCGGCAGATCCTCCTTTGCTGCTTCAAGGCTCAGAACTTGCAGGTGCTCCATGTACGTCCTTCCCAAGGTCCCGTCAGCTGAAGCAGCCAAGCGGGACAGCGCATCAGCCCTTGCATTCTTCACCCGGGGAATGTAGCTGACGCGGAAGTAGAAAAACCGAGAGGCCTGGTATTGAACATTGCTCAGGTAGCGGGACATAGTCGGGTCTCTGGCCTCGTACTCCCTAGCGACCTACCCAGAGATAAGCTGAGAGTCCGTGAAGGCCCTCAGATGCTCCACACCAAGTTCCTTGGCTAGCTTCATCCCTGCCAGCAAAGCTTCATATTCTTCCTGGTTGTTTGTGGCTGGGAAAAGAAATCGGAGGGCATACTCCACCACCTCAATCTCGGGGCTCGCAAGAATAAGTCCAGCCCCTCTCCCTTGAGAATTCATCGCTCTGTCTATATGAAGGATCTAGTTTTCCTTCCCCGCTCCCTCGGCCCTGGGGGATTCCATGCGCGCCTCCGGGTGCGACTCCTTCAGACGCTCCTCGGCCCAAGTGCACTCGATCAAGAAATCGGCTAACACTTGGGACTTCATTGCAGATCTCGGCCGAATGAATAAGTCGAACTCCCCCAACTTGATGGCCCACTTGGCCAACCGACCGGAGGTATCAGGACAGGACAAGATGGTCCGAAGGGGTTGGTCCGTGAGCACCACGATCGGGTGAGCTTGGAAGTATGGTCGGAAGTTCTGAGCAGAGATGATCAAGGCGAAGATAATTTTCTCAGTCCGAGAGTACTTGGTCTCGGCGTCATGGAGCACCTTGCTGGTGTAGTAGACTGGCTTCTCGCTCCATCAGCATCCATGCGGACTAGCATGGAACTGATGGCCTCGGGGGAGGCTGCGAGATATAGAAAGAGCTCCTCCCCGCTTCTTGGCTTGGACAACAGTGGAGGAGTGGATAAAAATTCCTTCAGCTCCTCGAAGGCCTCCTGACACTCCTTCGTCCACTCGAAGCTGTTGATCTTGTGCAACGCCTTGAAGAAAGGTAGATACCTTTCTGCCGACTTGAACAAGAAATGGCTCAAAGCTGCTACTCTCCCAGTCAGGTGCTGCACCTCCTTTTTGCTAGCTGAGGACCTCATGTCCAGAATGGCTCAAATCTTATCGGGGTTGGCTTTGATTCCCCACTGAGTCACCATGAAGCCTAAAAATTTGCCTGCTATAACCCCAAAGGCACACTTGCGGGGGTTCAGCCTCATCTGATATCGATGGAGATTGTCGAAGGTCTCCACTAGGTCGGCAACATGGTCGGCAACTCAGGCGCTCTTGATCAGCATGTCGTCCATGTACACCTCCATATTACGCCCGATCTAGTCCTCAAAGACCTTGTTCATCAACCTCTGGTAGGTGGCCCCCGCATTCTTCAACCCAAATGGCATCACCTTATAGCAGTATATCCCCTTCTCGGTTACAAAGGAGGTCGCCTCCTCATTGGCTGGGTCCATATTGATCTGGTTGTAGCCCGAGAAGGCATTCATGAAGCTGAGGGTCTCATGGCCGGATGTAGCGTCTACCAATTGATCGATCCGGGGCAGCGGGAAGTTGTCCTTGAGGCACGCTTTGTTAAGGTCGGTGAAGTCACGCACATCCTTCAGCTCCCACTGGCCTTGCGGACCATCACGATGTTTGCCAGCCAATCTGGATAGTGTACCTTGCGAATATGGCTGGCCGCCAGCAACTTACGCACCTCCTCATCTATGGCTTTCTGTCTATCGGGGGCGAAGCTCCTCTTCCTCTGTCGGATGGGTCGGCACTTCGGCTTGATATTAAGCTGGTGGGTAATCACCTCCTTCGAGATGCCTGGCATGTCTGATGCCGACCACGCAAAGATGTCCGCGTTGGCTTGCAGGAAAGCGAGGAGTTGATCACGGGCCTCCTCCAGAAGTAGAGCCCCGATCTGGATTGTCCTTGCCGGGTCCTCCCCTAGGGGAAAGGCCAGCAGATGCTCGGCCGGCTCCCCTCTTCTTTTTGAGTCTTGGGGATCCAGTGCTTTTGGTGCAGGTGCAGGTACTGCCCCTTGAGGACTGGGGGCCATGTGGTAGCCAAGTGGCAACGGGTTCTACTCCCCCCGTATCTCCCCGACCCCTTCGCTGGTGGAAAACCTCACGAGGAGCCTTTTGGTGGAGATAACAGCGTCCAAAAGGTTAAGTCTGGGCCTTCCAAGTATGGCGTTATACTCGAGGGGCACCCGGACCACCAGGAAGCTCATGAAGACTGTGCTTTGACGCGGGGGTGTGCCGGCCATGACAGGGAGAGTGATCTCTCCCTCAACCCTCACAGAGTTCCCAATAAAACCCATCAGGGGTGTGGTAATGGGCCAAAGTGAATCGGGAGATAGGTTCATATGAACAAAGGCATCATAAGTCAACACGTCCACTGAGCTTCCACTGTCAACCAAAATTCATTTTACAGGATGCTTAGCAATCGTCATGGATACGATGACGCTATCATTATTTTTGTTGACCACCCCATCTATGTCCCTTTTAGAAAAAGGGATTACAAAATCTAACTCTCCCTCCCCCTCGGCCTCTTGGAAAGGCCGTCTGCCCCCAGGAAATCATAGCCACCGTTTTCTCAGTCGGAGCATTGTCGATCATCAGCGGCGGAGGTGCTGATGGGCCAGGAGCACTAGGGTTGTTCCTCTGAACGAACTTCCCCAGGTGGCCCCGCTGGATAAGGTCCTCTATCGCCTTTTTTAGCTGACGACAGTTGTCGGTGTCGTGGCTGTGGTCTCGATGGTAGCGGCAGAACAAGTTCTTGTTGCGGGGGGGTCTTCGAGTTCAGTGGAGGAGGGCATGGCAAGTATGACTTGCCCTCGATCTCCAGCAAGATATGGAAGATGGGAGCAAGCAAGGAGATGAATGGACCGTCCCTCGGCATGAGAGCCCGAGGATGGTTGTCTGGCCGATGAGGAGGCTCGGGCCTCCTGGGATGAACTTCAGCGGGCTCTGGACGGGCCGGCTTCTTAGTGGTGCTTCTGTTAGCCTCGCGCCGGGAGGAGTCAGCCTCGTCGGTGCGGATGTATTTTTGGGCCCGGCTCAAGAGCTCGGTATAGGAGCCAGGCGGCTTCTTGTCAAGGGAATATGCAAAGCGGGAGGGACGGAGCCCCCGCTTCAAGGCCAAAGTGGCCACAGAGTCCTCGAGGTTGTATACCTCTAGGGCTGCCTCTTTGAACCTAGCGATGTAGTCCCACAGAGACTCGCCACCCTTCTGTTGGACGAAAAAAAGACTGTCTGCCACTCTTGGAATCTTTCGGCAGGCATCAAAATGGGCCAGGAATGCCCTCTCCATCTAGCGAAAGGAGTTGATACTCCGCGATGGCAGGCGGGAGTACCAGGCTCGAGCAGCCTTCTTCAAGGTGGCAGGGAAAGCGATGCAGAGGAGTGAGTCGGTTGCCTCCTAGACCTGCATGAGGACCTTGTAACTCTCCAAATGGTCCAAGGGATCGGTGGTCCCGTCATACGGGTCCAGCTGAGGAAGATGGAACCGGGTTGATATCGGTTCCTCCATGATGTGGCGGGACAGCGGCGGCCGGCTGTCATAGTCCGCCTCTAGTGGGTTGGTGATCCAGCGGCTAAGCTCCTCCAGCTGCTGGTTGTACTCGTCGAGCCGGTGCTCAACCCAGTGGGCTATTCAACCATCGAAGGACCCCTCCCTTGAGGATTCTGAGGAGGGGGAAGAATCGCGGCGATGCTGAAGGGGGTGCTCCGCCTCCCTCCCGTACCGCTGCCTGGGAGAAGCATTGGCGTGGCAAGAGGGTGACCGGGGTCTCTTGGAGGCTTTCCGGCGGTGAGGCCTGGGTGAAGTACTGCGGTGGTGAGCTTCTCGGGCGGGAGACCTCCCCCGAGAAGAATGTTGGCTGGATTGGACCACTCCTAGAACTGACGGGTGTGGCTCCGGCTGCTGCACGGCTGCCGGTTGTTGTTGCAGGACTTTGACCGCCGCCACCAAAGACTGGACTTGCATGGAGAGGGCAGCAAGCTGGTCTTCTTGAAGCTGCTACAGTGGTGGTGTAGGGACGTCGGCTTGGGGAGCGGAGGGGCCAACCGCCAGTGGATCAGCCCCCCGGCGCTGCCCCCCAGCATGACTGGTGGAGACCTCTTGCGCATGGGTCATCACCATTGCTTGAGAGCTCGGGGAAAGAGAAGTTTCCGCTGACAGGTTTGAAGCTTTTCTCTTTTCCCCCTACCTGGCGTGCCAATCTGTTGACGCCAAGTCGCCTTCCTTGAACGCCAGGGAAACGGAAATCTTCCTCGCCGGGCTCCTGCAAGAAAAGTTCTCGAAGACCGGATATTTCGGTGGGGACCCTTCGATGCTCAAGTCAACGACTCAGGAATAAACAAGAGTTAACTAGCAGTAAAGGGCTAGATACTAGAGTTCAAAATCCTTCCTTCGTCATGAGTGTGGACCTTTATACCTGTTCGGGGGTCCCTTTTTTTTCGTTTCCAGAAGGTTGCTTGATGGGGCACGAAAAAAAAAATTGGTGGAATGAGGGGATGGTGATGTGTTCTAAGTGATTACCACCCTTAATGAACATTTGAGCCCAAGCTATGGCTGAATTCATGCATGGGAGAAATGAAGAACATCAAACTGGAAGCAGAAATCTAAACACCCTTGTGTAAGCTTCTTTCAAAGAAATAAAAAGATTAGGATGTAAAGGTATGGCAACCTTCAAACTAAGTTAAGCCACCTTTAAAACTTCAGATCTAAAGGTCCAAGAGGTTTTTTTTTTCCAACAATGAAGTATGATCTTAAAGTGGAAGGGATGCACTCAACACTCAAAGAATTGAGGGTTGGTTGACAAGATCTACACTCCTTACTTAAGAACTCACCTTGGCACTTGATCCTTGACGTGGAGCCATCATCCTCAACTCTAACATCCTTAAGAGAACCTGCAAGTGATCAGAAGAAAGACCGTGGAGGCAAAGGAATTGAAGGAAATAAAAAAATCGAACAAGGAAAGGAAGGATTTGAAAAATTTTGCTGAGACTTGGGTAGCACTTGTCCTTCTTCCTGAAACTATTATGGAACCTTGGTAGAATGGTTTAGAGTAGCAAATTGGGCCTCTCACCCTCTCCCTCAAGGAGTAACCTAGATCTAAGACTAGGAAAACACGAGCCTTAACTCAAACTAAGAGCATCTCACCCTCTTCATACTCAAAGATGAACAAGGCACTTGGCAAAAGAAATCAAATAAACTTGATTTTATTTCTCAAACTTCATATCTACAAGAGGGAAAGCTTGGCCTATATATAGGCCAAAGGACTTCCAGAAATTTCAGCCCACAAAAATAAAAGATCATAACAATCTAAGGATTAGTTATGATATAGCTAACTAATTACAACCAATCCCTAATAAATTTGGTTGCACAAGTTTCTATGTGGCACCTCCTTAGTTTGCAATGTGTCATCATCAGATACCTCCATGTATCCTCCAAGATTTGACTTCTAAGTTGCCATGTGTCATCATCAGATACCTCCATGTGTCCTCCAAGATTTGACTTTCAAAGAGAAGACTTAATGTCTTGATAGCAGTGTTGACTCAAGGCATGAAGTATCGATATTTTGAGACTTGGTAGAAGTTGAAATTTTGCAGCATGAGTTGCCACTTGAGAAATTGAAACTCTTGGCTCGAGTAAGTGGAACCTGTGGAAAGTGGATTAACTACAAAACCAAAGAGTGTTAGTCTGTAACCTTTTCTTCTTGCTAATGTCCCCATCATTGCTGACTTCGAGGTGCCTTTGTCCGGTAACAGACGAGAGGCAAGGCTGACAGTGACGGGTCGAAACCGCCTGTCAGAGGTGTCCTGCCTCGCCTGCCACCTGCCGAGTGCGGCGTTGCGGGTGGCAGACGGATATGGTTGCGTCTGGCGTGCGCTGTTACGGGGTATGGCCATGCCCTGTTGCAGGCAAGTGGTGGATCACGTGGCCACTGCAAGCGGTTGGTGGGCCATGTGGGCATGTCAGGTGGCTCGAGGCAATGGGTTGCCAGTCTCGGGGGCCAAACCGGGATGGAAGCTCGAGGCCGAGGCCGAGGCTGACGCTCGAGGCTGAGGCAGACGCTGAAGCTTGAGGCCGAGGCCGAGGCCGATGCTGAAGCTCGAGGCCGAGGCCGAGGGGGCATCTCACGAGGCCGAGGTTGTGCTTTGTCAGTTCACTATTTGCTTACCGTTTACTTTGACGATGTTGGATCAGCCACATCAATAATGAAACGACAATAACAAACTTGGAGCACTAACATTCCGAATGCAGTGTTACATTATTGTTCCCTGCCTTGAAGATTTCAATGTCCTAATAGTTCGAAGGCAGTTTACAGGCCCTGCAATAAAACCTTGTGCGCCGAGCTCCATTTGAAAGAACCAAAGAATATAACACAAAGAGAGAGAGGAACGAGGCCTCCCCGCATGGACCGGTGGAGCTCTCCAACGAATGAACGGCCCTTCTCTAGTCTCGTGGGGATAAAAGAGAGTGAGCTACTCCCAACGAAGGTGATAAAAGAGAAGTTTCGGGCAAAGAAAGAAGAATAGAATTTGATGACGTTCTAGCTTTCTTATTCCAAAAGTGTTGGGCGCACAACAAATATTGATGTTGGCGTTATCATTTCTCAAATCGGACAGCAAATATTATTATTTCATAATAAAATCCTTTCGGAGAGCTTCATATTGTGTTGCTCCAAAGCAAGAAAGAACCTAAGCGTGCACAGGAGCAGAAACAGGTGCCAGCGTAACTTGCAAATCGTGATAAATATTTATGATTTTGACACATTACGTGCAATCAATTTTACTTGATACATAGAAATCCCACAGGAAATAAATGGCAACAGACGTAAATTACTAGTCTCTCCAAAGTCTGTTGTAGACTTCTCGCATTCAGTCATCCCAGCTTCCTCAAGCCAGTTAACAAATGGCTCAAGGCCTTGACAAATGTTTGCCTGCAACATCACATGATAGCTGCACACACCATATATATATATATATATCCTCAGAAAAATGAGCAATAAATCAACCAACACAATAAGTAGACCCAACCATGAGTGCATACAGAAACCAAGGCTTCAATCAAGATAAATGAGAATAATTTAGACCAACCACCAGGAGTCGGGCGGGGGTAGTCTCTGAGCTAGGCATTCCAACTAAATAAAAATGCTAGATGGATCTATATATCGCATAGGAATGTCTGTGCAATCGTTGTATGCCATGAAGACAACCAAAATTATGACTTGAGCAAGAAAGAAAATACTATTTTTTGATCATTTCAGATCATTCATGACTCCAAACGTAATCCAAAATTTTTGTGTCATTTCAGGTTTGGATTGAAAAAGCAAAACCCTAACCTTATTTTTTTAAGTAGGTTAATTAGGCTTCAATTTGTGGGTTGGGTCAAGTTTTTGCTATCTCTACGTAGCACTAATCTCTTGTGGCATGGGTGATCGAAGTGTTATAAGGGTTTGGGTGAGAAGCGAGCTCTATCCTACCAATCATGGATATAGTGATTGAGGAGTGGATTGAAATTATTAAGTTTTTTTCTTTTTTATAAATGTATTAGTAAAAGCAAGCTTCCTCTTCTCATTAATAATGTTAATGTTCAAGAAATAAAAATATAGAATTTTTTTATATTCAAATTATTGAAAATACTTAAAGTTAAAAAAACCATAATTTTAATTGGATGATACATGGATATACTAAATAATGTTTCTTTTTTTTAGTATAATGGTCATTACAATAGAAAAATATTTGCAAAATGTTGTTTATTAAAAGCTTATTTCGTATGTAAGATAACATAAAACACCTTACCAAGTGTCAAGCTAGACTAGGCTATATACTAATAGCTTAGCTTCAAATTCTATACTGTCTAGGCTTACCATACATTGCAATGATGTACTAACAAATGTGGTATATTCTCCTCATGATGCTTGATATAAGCTGACAAAAACCCTTTATTTTCTTCCTAAAAACCTAAAAAATTATATTTATGTAGACACATGCTACGTCTGAAAAATAAGGCCCATGGCTGACCATCTCCTCAAGTGAAAGAGTGGACTCAGTGTCATAATTTGTTAATTTATGGTAGAGTAGGTTTGCATCTGCATGGCTCTTGCCAATTGCAAATCTAAAATATTTCTCATTGATCTTTCAATATATTAAAAAGATTTTATGGTAATCTATCTTGATAATTTAAGATCATGTTTATAAATTAAATATGGTAATCTGAATGATGATATTTGATTCCCAATAATTGAAGACTATCACAAATCATGATGATCTGATTCCCATTTAAAAGGTGAGTGTGACGTTGCCAAAATCCAATAATTCCAATTTAATCTCAACTTCCATGTAAATATTTAATAATATTTAGTCTAATTATATTTAATATAGGCTTGGTAATATATAAATATCTAATATTATATTTATATCTAATACAAAATATATAATCTAATATATTATATTAATATTTACTTCAATATTATATAATATTTAATAATAAATTATATTATATTTATATAATAATATATAAATAATTAATTTAAAAATATTCTTGCTTATTAAATTATTGTATTTAAATAATTTGTAATATATATTTAATATTATTCATCTTATAAATGTTGTTTAAACTTTAAATAATATAATATAAAGTATTATTATTAAATATTTATATATTATATTAATATCAATACTATACACTATGTGATAATATATTTAATAATTATATATATTATATTATATTATGTATTACCTTATATTATTGGAAAAAAGCTTAGATGAGTTGAGTTGAGTATATATATTAAATATTATATATCTATAATATTTTTAAAATGATTTTATAAAGAATTGTTTATTAGAACATTCCATAGCCTAGAACGCATATAGAAGAAAAAATATAGCTACTTAAAAGAAGAAAAAAAATTGCATTCATAATAATCTAATTACCAAGTGTAACAGTACCAGACATGTAAATATATTACTATGAACTAAATGCCACCTAAGTTGGATGTGATTCCAAAAAAAAGTAAAGTTATAGGTCATATGTCTTAATTTTGAGAATTAAAGTTGATCAAAATAAAATTATCTTTTAAGAAACAAATGACTATATTACACGGTAAAGAGTAGAGGTTTTAGATTGATAAAACTGAAGAGTTTTAAAATTGCAAGTCTAGGTGCGAGTGAAGATAGAGGTCATGATGACCATTCATGTAAAGAATCTCCACAGTATCAAATCCAGGATTATAATGCAGTAACTTTGAGAATAGAGACAATGTTTTAAATACAAATGTAATCAGGACCTTGTGAGAATTGAAAATTAGTTAAGCTATTCTTTAATTTTTGGTAAATATAAGTAAAAAAAATTGTCTCACAGCTCTGCACCTATAATCTAATACCACAAGCTAGCTAAAATCTACTCCAAGTCAGATTATTGGTGCTGCAAACGTAGCTCCACATCATGACGAAACTCTATTATCATTCCATAAATAGTCCTTTTCACCAACTCACTAACTTTTGCACACTTAGATCAACTATAATATCATTTATAATGCTTTAAGTCCTTCTACTAGTCTAATTAACTTATTAGTGAATCGAAATCATGTAGCCCTAATAACTCAAATGGAAGTTAATTGGTAGCATGTAAACTTAAATTATAAGCTATTTATTTGTTTTATTTAATGTGAAATTATTTTAAGGTATTATATGGATGCTCAATAGTTGTGCTTTTCTTTGGAATCTAGTGATCAAGGATTTAAATACCATTAAATGTGGGTACCCAAGTTTTTCTTGGGATAGGACACCAAGATTTTTATGGGAGAGGACATGCCTTGGTCTTGCCCCATCTTGAAACTTGGGATAGAAGTTGATGGGGCCAGTTGACCCCATGGGCAATAAAGGCAATAATTTTTGGATGGCATCTTCTCAAGACAGCAATTTCTAGACGATTTTCTTAGGCGGCCGCGGTGGCCTTCTTCGACGCTTAATTCATAGGCGGCCTCATTGTTCTACTTGGCTTTCTTTTCAAAGGGTATGATGGGTATTAAATATTTTATCCATGATATTGCTCATAGCTGCAACAAGTATCTCGTCATAATGAAGAAAGAGAACAAAAAGAAAAAAAGGGCCACGTCAGGTGCGGGGTTCTCCGAAAGGCCACCTTCAATCATTAATGGCCAGTAGTTAAATCAAAAGGCGGGAGCATTTAATGGTGAAGAATGACATTGGCTGAGCATTTAATGGTGCAGAAACAGTCATAATGACTTGGCCAGCTTATTGGAATGAAATACCACGTATGCAAAAGAGAGAAAAAAGTCGCCCCGCCCGGCACTCCCGCTCGGCCAGCTTCGCCCCAACACTCACAGTCATATTATGTCTTTCACACCAAAGCATTTATGGTCTCATAAAGGCCACATGCATCCCACCACGTGCTGGCTCTAAGGCCTTATTCTCTCTCCGCATTTATGGCTACAACATAGGCCAACATCTAATGGAGTAAGCATCACCGACGCGAAGGAAGGGAGAAGTCCAAGTCGGCCCCGCCTCGGCATCATCCCGTCCTGACCTCTTCCAAGTCGGCCCGGCCTCAGCATCGTCCCGTCCTGGCCTCCTCCAAATCGCCCCGCCTCGGCATCGTCCATCCCGACCTCTTCCAAGTTGGCCCCGCCTCATTCAAGTCGGCCCTCTCATTCAAGTCGGCCCCGCCTCATTCAAGTTGGCCCTCTCATTCAAGTCGGCCCAGCCTCATTCAAGTTGGCCTCTTCCAAATCGGCCCCACCTCATTTAAGTTGGCCCTCTCATTCAAGTCGGCCCCCTCTCATTCAAGTGCTTCATTCAAGTCGGCCTCTTCCAAATCGGCTCCGCCTCATTTAAGTCGGCCCTCTCATTCAAGTCGGCCTAGCCTCGGCATCGTCTCGTCCCGGCCTCCTCTAAATCGGCCCCGCCTCATTTAAGTCGGCCCCGCCTCGGCATCGTCCCGTCCATGCCTCTTCCAAGTTGGCCCCGCCTCATTCAAGTCGGTCCTTTAATTCAAGTCGGCCCCGCCTCATTCAAGTTGGCCCTCTCATTCAAGTCGAACCTGCTTCATTGAAGTTGGCCTCTTCCAAATCAGCCCCGCCTCATTTAAGTCGGCCCTCTCATTCAAGTCGGCCCGGCCTCGGCATCGTCCAGTCCCGGCCTCTTCCAAGTCGGCCCCGCCTCATTCAAGTCGGCCCTCTCATTCAAGTCAGCCCTACCTCGGCATCGTCCCGTCCCGGCCACTTCCAAGTCGGCCCCGCCTCATTCAAGTTGGCCTCTTCCAAATCGGCCCCGTCTCATTTAAGTCGCCCTCTCATTCAAATTGGCCCGGCCTTGGCATCGTCCCATTCCGGACTCTTCCAAGTCCCCGCCTCATTTAAGTTGGCCCTCTCATTCAAGTCGGCCCCGCCTCATTTAAGTCGGTCTTCCCATTCAAGTAGGACACGTCTCGGCCTCTTCTAAGTCGGCCCGCCTGATTTAAGTCAGCCACGCCTCATTCAAGTCGGCCCTCTCATTCAAATCGGCCCCGCCTCGTTCAAGTCGGCCCTCTCATTCAAGTCGGCCCCGCATCGGCATCGTCTTGGCTTCCACAGCCACATCATGTCTCTCGCACAAAGGCATTTATGGCCTCATAAAGGTCACGTGCTTGGCCACCTCGGCCCCGGCTACGAACAGTGTCATGCAAGCACTCTATAATCAATGCTTTACAAGGGAAGCTGGCTTCAACTCTCAACTCTTCTATCCTAGACGGATGTGTGGCTCGTGATGATGATGGGACTCCACCACCTTTTATCTTTCTTCTCTGCAGCAGTCAAATCAAGTGGCTATCCACTCTGATGAAACTTGACCCACCAACCAGCTGCAGCCACCCACTCTGACGGGACTTGGCCTGCACATATTAAAGAAGGAAGCAAGCTCTGCCATTGCTGTCATCACCTTAAATGCTCTAACAAGTGGCAGAACCCCATGCCTCACAGACATCAGCTCTGACACTTCACCCATCAAAGTCATCATTACGAGGCCTTAACCACTCAAGCCAGACAAACTCTAAGCACCTATAAAATGGGTAAGAGGGACCCTCGATCAGGTAACTAAGAACTGATAACCACAACAATACTCTTAAACGCTCATTTTTGCTCACAGAGAGCTCTTCTCCGAGCCTCTCTGTCTTTCTCTTTCGAGCTTCTTCAAGCTCACGCTATTGCCCAGAGCACTGACTTGAGCATCGGAGGGTCCCCGCCGGAATCTCTAGCCCCCAGGACTTTTTGCAGGCTCTCAGACATGAGAAGCTCGCCGAAAGATCCTGGGCTCGCTGGAGAAGGCGACCGGACGCTCGCGGACGTTTGAGGGGGGTGATCTGGCAGCATCAGAAGTATCTCAAGATATATTGATTGAAGTACTGAGACAATAAAAGAGCAGTCCTGGGAGCCCCCCTTCAGGGTTTGTCAAAATAACTTTGACGGGAGTATCTGTGCTAGAACTGTTGGGTCTGCTTTCGTCATCCTTGGTCCTCATGGTGAATTATTGGGAGCTAAGGTTTTGGTACTCTTGACTCCTCCGTCCCTATGTCTGAGCTTCATGCGGCTTGGGCGAGCATTTCTTATACTGTCCAAACTCTTCATGCCCAGAGGATTTTGATTGAGGGAGATTCCATGTCAATCATCTCAAGGTTGCAGAAGGAGAGAGGACATTCCGACCCTACTAATCCGATTCTTACGAATATTTGGTCTATCCTGCGGGAGGTTGACTGCGCCCAGATCCGTCATATTTATCGTGAAGCCAATTCGGCGGTGGACTGGGTGGCTTCTTCTGTGGCCCAGCATGCTGGTTCGTAGATCTGGAGGCTAGGCGACCCCTGTCCTTCTCTATTACAGCAAATTATGTATTCGGATCTTTCTGGGCTAACTCACACTAGACTTGTGTGATCGTCCGTCTGTACCAAAAAAAAAAATGCCTAGTCCTATTTCAGTGTGAGGGACAGCTTTATTCTATTATTTGGAATAATTACTTATTCTTACAACTTTATAACGTTGCTGTCAAAATCTAAAATCACACTTATGATATAATAAATATACTTATACATCAACTGGATGATCATACTCTTATGATCTTTAAACCATAACTTGATCTTGAAAAATGCACCCAATGATAAGACTACTAACTGTTTGAGTTTGTTTTGTCTTCATCCTACATGACTCACCGTTCACGAGAGGTTTGCTAAGACTCGTTTTCCAAACCGGTGCCAAAAGGCACCAGTTTTAAAGGAAAGTGATGGAATCCAAACTTATTATGGGAATGGTGGTAAAGGAAAAAATGTCATTTGAAATGGCATTTTCCCATTACTACATCCTCCTCCCTCCTCGGCCCAGCTGACGCCCCATTAGCTGGGGTGCTTACAAGGAACGGAAAGAAATCGCCACACGATGTGGCGATTTCAAATGTGAAATCGCCACACCATGTGGCGATTTCCCTCAAATTGAAATCGCCACACCATATGGCGATTTCTACCCTAAAATTGCCACATGGTGTGGTGATTTTATCAGGGCCTGATGCCCTCCCGAGAGCCGATCGGCATACTTCCTTTTTAAAGAGGAGGCATGTGCCCTACGCGTTAAACGGCACCCTAAATCATCCTTGCTCCTCCCAGATAATTGCCACCTCTTAAATGGCACCGTCTCTGCCTTTTTGTCGGATCGTATGTACTCCGCACTTAGTTCCCATCAAGGTAGATTCACATTCCATTCTTAAACTGATTTTTATATACATGAGATGTGTGTTTATACATTCCCTCATATAACTGATATTAATAGATTTTTTTGACAAAGAAGAAAGCAATATTGATGTTTTATTTTAGCTATGATATCATCATAGGAGATTAAATGTTTGTTCTTAATATGTTCCATATGGATCTTGGGAACCAATATGTGTTAAATGCTACTAAATATATGCATATTTAAAAAAAAATTGTTTGTAGCTGATCGGAGATAAATTTTGATCACCTTTTTTCAGATAGAAACTGTATGTGTTCTGCTATATTATGATGGATCAATTGAACATTGCGGCCAAGAAGGGATACATTATAATCAACCTCCACGTAAATGTTTGAAATTGAGCACAGAAACATGCTTTGCTGAGTTGGTTGATCAGATACATACAGTTCTAACAATTCCAGTACAGAGACATGTCATCAGATTGATGTGGAGATCTCCAACATTGCATCAAAAATATGTGCTTCTTCCAATTGAGGACGACGATGATGTGGAGCACATATTGACATTTCCCTCGAAGTATTCAGAATATCGGTGTATTAAACTCTATGTTTTAAAGGATGATGTTCCAGAGCCATATAGTGTTGGTCATATAGAGAATGTTCGAGACAATTCTCCTATAGCCCAGCAGTAGGAACAGGTTAGGACTCCAGTGGATTTCCCAATGATTGAGGGATTTATGCTAGCAGTGCAAAGTGATGATGTGGTAAACAATCAGTGTAATATTGATAGTCGGGGAATGGAGTCAGACGAAAGTGCAGATGATGACTATTGGCCTGAACATGATGACTGAGATGAAGAGTCAAATGAAGATGAAGAGTCATATGGAGATGTGGTAGTTCATGACATGGGCTTTAGTTCCATTCCTGCATACACTCATCCAGAACCTATCCAACTCAGGTACATGATCATCAAGCCTTTGCATATGAACAAGTACCGAAATTTTATAATGAATTAAATTTGCATGATGGTGGATGTGTCAGTACTCCAAGAGAGTTACCCTTCAAATCTCAATTTTGGGATCCATCAATGACTGAGTTTGCTAAAGGATTATTGTTTAATACTAAAGATGAACTGAAGAGAGCATGTGAAATGTATCACATCAAGAAACATCGCACATATAATGTGGTGGAGTCGAAGAAACTATTCTGGTCTGTGAGATGTGCCTCTTCAAGTACTACCCAACGGTGTCCATGGAGGTTGCGTGCTACCAAGTTGAAGAAGCATGGATTTTTTGAGATCACAAGGTATGAAGGGCCGCACTCTTATTTATTCAGTAATTTAACTCGGGATAACAAACATATTACATCTCAAGTTATTAGCCATGCTGTTCGACACATTGTAGAGAAAGATCCAAGTATGAATATTGAAGCTATTATAGCAACCATTATAGAACAATTTCATTATACAGTGTCATATGCCAAAGCATGGCATGGAAAGCAGAGGGCATTGATTGATATATTTGGTGAATGGGAACCGTCATATGCAAAGCTTCCTAGATACATGCTTGCACTGCAGAATGCTAACCCTGGAATAGTGTATGTTGGGATTTCTACAGTGAAGCAAGTTCTTCTGAACGGGTCCTAAATTATATATTTTGGGCATTTCAACCATCTATTGAGGGGTTTCAGTATTGTCGCCTGGTGATTTCTATTGATGGAACACATCTTTATGGAAAGTACCGAGGAAATATGTTGATCGTGACAAGCACTGATGCTGACAATAAGATATTTCCACTGGCCTATGCAATTGTGGATGAAGAGTGTACAGCTAGCTGGAGCTGATTTTGCTGAGGCTTAGGAGGCATGTTATGAAAGATAGAAATGGCATTTGTCTTATATCTGACCGACATCCTGGTATACTATGTGCCATAGCTGATAATGAAATTGGATGGGCTCCACCAAGAGCTTATCGTCGATATTGTTTGAGACATGTTTACAGTAATTTTAACTCGAGATTCTTAAATGTTCAGTTGAAAAGAGCAGTATGGAAAGCATGGAGTGAACATCAGCTTCGAAAGTTTAACTTTCTGATGGAAAGGATTAAAACAGTCAATGCAGAAGCTTGGACTTGGCTATTGGAGTTAGAGCCGAAGATTGGTACATGATGGGGGCTTTCGCTACGGTACATTGACAACCAATCTCTCGAAGGTTTTTAATTGCGTGTTGAGGGGAGCTAGAAATGTTCCAATTACTGCGTGTGTGCAGATGACATTTCATCGTCTCGTTAAATACTTTAACACGAGACGCGCAGAAGCCTTAAGGTATGTACAAGAGAACCCTAATAACCTTTTCAATCCTCATATTTCGATTAAGGTTGCTGAAGGTCAGGCCAAAGCTAATGAGCACAGAGTAACTAGATACAACATGCAAAGAGCTACTTATGAAGTAGTGACAAGGAGGTTCAGTGAAGCTCTCAGGGGTGGAGGCAACGTTCAGACTGTTTCTCTTAGTGACCGTATTTGTTCATGTGGGAAGTGGGCAATATATAAATATCCATGTACACATGTGTTAGCAGTGTGCCAGGAGATTGGCATGGACTCAGCGGCTTTTGTTGATGAAGTATATAGTATTCGCTCCTACATTACTGCCTGGGGTGGGGAGTTCAACCCGGTACCACATGAAGACTACTGGTTGCAAACACCGATCACGTGCATACCTGATCAGGATCGTCTTAGGCCGAAGAAAAGAGGAAAGCCAAAGTCAACTCGGATCCATAACGAGATGGATGAGGTTCAGCCTAGAAGAAAAGTCGATGTTCTATTTGCAAGCAAACGGGTCATTCCAGACGCCGTTGTCCTAATGTCACTGGTGGACCTTCAGGATCATAAATTTATGTACTCTTTAAGTAAAATGGCCATTTTTGTGCCTATGATGTACTTGTCTTAGGAACAAGATTATATATTGATGCATTTATGATGTACTTGTACCTATAACTTTCATAATTTATGGATGCATTTACTTTTTGTCATGATTGGCAATTGATGACGTGAGTTTCGATTGAGTTTCGGTCAAGTTTCGATTGGTTTCGGTCGAGTTTTGATTGAGTTTTGGCATTGATTGATGTCTTTCTATTTTGCATTTGGCACTCAGGCAAATGCACACAAAAAATTTGGACTGAAATGAGTTTCAAGGGGAGGGGGGGGGTTGGGGTAATTTCTACTGAATTTTAAGTCCCCCATATGAGACAGCCCTCGGCCTGGATGCCTAGAAAATCGCCACTTGGAGTGATGATTTCAGGGTTGAAATGGCCACTTCAAGTGGCAATTTCATCCTCCACCCAGCGACGTGGACAGTGGCCTGAAATCGCCACATGAAGTGGCGATTCAGGATTGAAATCGCCACTTCATGTGGCGATTTCATCCTACACCCATCCACCAATAGGGTTGCCTGAAATCGCCAAATGAAGTGGCGATTTCAATCCTGAAATCGCCACTTCATATGGCGATTTCCTCCTACTTCACAAGCCTCTTTTGAAATCGCCAAATGAAGTGGCGATTTCAATCCTGAAATCTGAAATCGCCACTTCATGTGGCGATTTCCTCCTACTTCACAAGCCTCTTTTGAAATCGCCAAATGAAGTGGCGATTTCAATCCTGAAATCGCCACTTCAAGTGGCGATTTCCTCAGGCATCCAGATAGGGACTTAAATTTCCTCAGGCTTCCTCAGGCATTCAGGCATCCTACCAAATGCTGAACACCCTCATTCATGGGGCGATATCCTTAGATGAAATTTCCAACTTTAATTGGCGGTAGCGATTTCAACCCAGAAATCGATCGAAATTGAACCGAAACTCGACCAAAACTTGATCGAAACTCGATCGAAACTCAACCGAAACTTGATCGAAACTCGACCGAAACTCAATCGAAACTGAACCAAAACTGGACCGAAATTGAACCAAAACTCGATCGAAACTCCACTGAAACTCGACCGAAATTGAATCAAAACTAGACCAAAACTGAACCGAAACTCGATCGAAACTCGACCGAAACTGAATCGAAAGTCAACCGAAACTCAACCTAAACTCAACCGTAAACTCAACTGTAAATGCCAATCATGATAAAAAGTAAATGCATTTGAAGAACACATTCTCATAAAAATTAAATTTTTCTGATACATGAAAAAAAGAATTTTTACATCAGTTGGTTTAAGTACAACAATCTAGAAAACCTAGGTTCCACATCCTCATCGAGAAGGTCAGCGAATACGTCCAGTCCGTCGCCTATAGGTCGTTAACGGTATAGGATCCTCATCAATCACCTGAGATACCCCCTCCTATGTGGGATCGAGCTAGCATTGAAAACATCATGCATAGCAGTGTCCAAATGTGACCGGGAGACATCAGCATCCTCACTGATCTCGGCGATGTCTGCGTCGGCAATGTCTTCAATGCGATATGCATTATGATCTTGACAAGCAGATGTACCCTCCCGGCATCCCTCCTCTGCGAATACTCATGTGCTAATGGGGACCGCATGCAAGAAGGCGATGAGGTATAATGAAATGTCTCCTTCATCGGATCAACATCGGCTCGTGTGGACTCCGGCACCTCCGGGTAGAGTGCTGAAGGAGCTGTGCTCCGAACGTGTTGATGCCCGATGACAGACAATGTACTATGCGCCATCGCCATCGCGCTTCTCAAAATCTGTAGCCGCTCATCATCAACTGGGGCAGCTAAAGTCTGCTCGAGCTCTACAGTCAACTGTTGAAACCTCTCATGTTGTATATAATATGGCAACAAAAATTCATATGAAAGCTTATGAAGTTGAAAGAAAAAGATACCCAAAAAAAATTAAAAATAGTACCAGAAACTCATATGAAGTGCCTTCCCCTTCGTAGCCCCTTGTACTATACTCAGAGTGGCCTACACATATCGAGTGATGCTCCTAAACCAAGCCATATAATTAGGTGTGCATGGAAATTCTGCTACTATAGGCTCTCCAATAATTAGATGTTGATGCCGTGCATTCCATGTTGCAATATAAGTCCCGTGCACGGCGTCCCATGCAGCATTTGACCTCCCCCGTCGATCAATCTGATGAAGATATAGCGATGTATCGCATGGACATGGTATGGACTGGTGACATCCAAATTGATGAAGCACCCGGTCTGGCAAATGCCACTCAACTACATCAAAACATACCAGTGGGATCCGTGCCATCCAAATATCCAAACTTACCAAGCAGCTTGGAAGTAAAATAGAGATAACTGCCGGCGAGTAAGGACACCATAAGAACTACATAGAAAAAATTTAATTAATCATTAATCAACATAATGAATCGATCTAATTGAATTCCATATTACAACATGACATACCGTTGTTCACTATCATCCAACACATCCAACTGGTCCCTATAAGCACGTAGTGTATGGGTTGGAATATTTTTCATGTTGTATCTTACGTGCCATCTATACCCCCACGGTGCACCTAAGTGCCAATCATCATCGGCATCCGAAGGTCTAGCCTCCGGAATCTCGAGTCTCGTGGGATGAAAAATAGAAAATCGTTCCCATGCCCAAATTGCATGTTTGGATAATTCAAAATGTTAATTAACAATAAAAATTACCTCGATCTCAAACATAACAATAAAGTGTGTACCTGTAGCAATGGGAGGTATCCTCCGATGTCAGACTGGGTAGGGCTCGTTGCATGACATAGTGCTCTATATAAACTAGCCAGCGTAACCAATCCCCAACTAAGAGCGGCAAATGCCTCCAAGTCTTCCAGAAATGGCACGTACATCAACTTAACTAAATTACCAGAGGTATCCAGAAGAATCACTCCACCAATGATTCGAAGAAGTTGTCCCCTCACGAACTGCTGGACAACCTCATCATCCACATCTTCGTCCAAGTGAAGGTCGCGATAGAATTGATCGAAGAATGCTAAACAAAAACGACCTTTTGAAAATGCTTCGACGGGAGGTACAATACTAAATAACCTCCCAAATATAGCCTGCCACTCCAGAATTGTATGGCGCGGATCTAACCCAGTAACAACGGAACCATCAATCCGAAGGCCACTCAAATACTGACATCCTGTAGTGTAATGGTCGCCTCACCAAAAGGTAGATGAAATGTGTGGGTCTCTTGCCGTCATCTCTCAACTAGTGCAAAAATAAGGCCAACATCCAGTCGAATCTGGCCAATCCGATATATGCCAAACATGCCGACATGATCTAGGTAGTACTGCACTCGTGGGTGTGACATTCCTAGTGTCTCTTTCCATATATGTGCGTCATGCCGACGACATCTAAGAACCGGTAACTCCTAAAATAAAAAAATAAATGATACATCCGCATTAACATAAACACATGTAAATTAATTAAGGACCGTCGATCAATAATACACACCTCGCCCTGTAATATGTTCGTTGATCTATGCAATTGTTGCAAAGTGAGAACAGTAGGATCACGAGGCCCTGAATCTAAGACATTATGAGCCATGTCTTGATAATCTGACAAAAGAAATATTTACAAGCAATCAATAAACATAAAAGCAAAATTTACAACAAAGAAGACCTAAAAGTGATGTTATGCCACATTTACAGCATATCAGCCACTATTATCTATATCTGAATACAATGGATCTTATTTTTAAATATTATGCTTTTTTCCATGCATATGTTGAAGCTTAGCTTCCGCAAATATATTTTATGCTATGCATATACTAAAATTTAGTAGGTTGTACCATGATATTTGTGGGCCGAATTCTAGATCAAAGGTCATGTCAGGACCTTGATAGTTGCTGAGGTACAGTTTTACATGTCTTCAATCACATGACAGAGAAAAGAAGTCAAATTTATCCTTCATAATGATCCAATCTTTCAACATCATATCATCCACTACTTTTTTTTTTTTTGCTAAAAAGCCAAGGCCTAATCAGTATCTATTAATCCCCAGAACAATAAAAAGGGTCCAAATCACAAGTTTTATTGAGAGATTCGAAGCATCCAAGATCTTTGAGCCATATTTGAAAAACTAATTGTTTGGAGAGCCAATCTAATTTGCTTTGTTGTATGAATGTGAAAACCGCACCAGGAAAAAAGATCCAAGTAAAATAAAAGGAGTCTTAAAACATCAATTGATGTT
Source organism: Calamus simplicifolius (assembly GCA_900491605.1). NCBI lineage: Eukaryota > Viridiplantae > Streptophyta > Magnoliopsida > Arecales > Arecaceae > Calamus > Calamus simplicifolius. Next base: position 458,195 of record UESW01004846.1, read on the forward strand.
GCCATTACAGTGGAGCAGCTAGCAACTTAGCATCAGGGGTGCAATATCTCTCATCACTGCCAGGATAACCAGCCCCACTTACAGAAGTTCATTGAAAAAAAAACCCCACCAAACTTCAGCTTCAGCAATGGGGCCAATCTCATAAGTTCAAAATTTTGGGAAGAGGTGAGAGGGGTTCACATCTTGCCTCCAACAGCTAGGCTGACAGAAGAGCCTCCAACAGCTAGTCTAACATCAGCTAAATTGTATACGGATAAATATTTAAAAATAAGCCCCTATCAACATAGTAAATGCATACTAACAAGGGATGGTCGGCGAGCGGAGGAGTAAGGTGCTGCTCTAGATGATGAATTTCCGAAGGTAGGCGAGCCGCGGCGGAGATCTCCGGCTAGCAACGGAGGAATCGGCAAGCGAAGGAGTCGGCGAGCGATGGTGTGGCAAGCGGAGGAGAAAAAGGGCACACAGGCCCTTAAAAAGAATCCCCCCGGTCGTAGCCTTTCGGTCGGGGGGGGGGGGGGGGCACTGTTGAAATCGCCACATGGTGTGGCGATTTCATTGGACTGAAATCGCCACATGGTGTGGTGATTTCAGTCCAATAAAATCGCCACACCATGTGATGATTTCTGCTCGATCCCTGCCAGCATCCCAGTTGACGGGGCCGAGCCTTGAGGGATAAAGTGGCTAGGGGAAAACGCCATTTGAATAACAAATTTAGATTCCATCACTTTTCTTTAAAACCGGTGCCTTTTGGCACCGGTTTGAAAAACAACTCGGTTTGCTAAGCTACTTAAGAATATATCGATAGTTTACAGATTCTAAGCTTATAGGATTAACATTTCAAGCTGTGGTACCAGATTCAGCCATTCAAAGAAGTAGCACGACTACATCCGTAGCTAGATTGCTGGCCTTCCAACATGCACCAGTCCAGATGATTTAATTAATCAATTATCAGGTGTCTAAGTCCAGCATTCACATGTAAGGCTTGGCACCCGAACTTGCCAATGGTCCTGACTATGCTTTGGTTCACACAAGTTAATGACGTTACGTCTTAAAAAAATAAAAATAGCCGTTGTTAATGATTAAATTAATAATATAAGGGAACTAATTTTTTATCAAATTTTTAAATACCATTACTAAGTTTTTTTCTTTTTCTTTTCAACAGATGATAATATCGAAATTGAAAATATTAAAAAACTAGAAATGTATTAGTGCCGACCATAATAGTCAGCTTGTACAAGTATTAGCACAAAGTAGTACAAAATATTTTAATGCACAGTTTTAAATCTTGGTATTTGTAGTTGTGACTATTTTGCAGGACTTGTATGGCTATTTCGCATTAAAAAAGTATGCTAATGGCAGTGCTATCCTACCCTTTTAGTTTTTGAATTAGACAAAATTTAGACGTGGTTTGCTATCTATGTATCCTCCAATTTTATATATGTGTCCGTCTTCTTTTTTCTTTTTTATCATCACTTAAACCTTACATGAAGATTGAAAAAGGAAGAGAGATAGAATCGAAGGGCATACATATAATGCACTGCACCAAACCTAAATTCCACGTTTTTGAATTTATATATTTATTTTTAAAACTAAGAGCATATATTTATTTTTTATTTTTAAAAATAAAATTATGAATTCAGATTAAAAGTTTATTTAGTATTATTATCATTTATTTAAAATATATTCATTATTTATGAAAAATAAAATAAAGAATTTTATTGTTACTATATTAAAAAATAAAAAATTCATATTTTTGCTATCATTATATGACTACCACCACTTTCACCATCCTATCATGCTATTACTGCATCATCATCTTCATCTCATTAACATTGCTGTCATCATTCCCTTTGCCATATGGTTGACCTCCCCACTGTTGGCCCAGATGGCAACCCAAGAGGGGGGGTGAATTGGGTTCTTAAAAAATTTAACCTTTTAAAATGATTGGCTTTGGAATACACAAGATTAAGTGCAGGATAAATATTAACCACAAACAAAGAGATAGAGAGAGAATCAAAACACGGCAAACACAAGATTTTATAGTGGTTCGGTGTATCCAACACCTACGTCCACTCCCAAGTACCACTTGGGTCCACACTATAATCTACTAGATTACAGCCGAGTTGTTTTACAAGCTCACAACTCAAAACTTGTTGTTTCCCACGGGATCACAACGAACCCAGCTGGTTTTCCGGGCTCACCAGCACAAAACCCAAACCCAAGCTAATCTAGCTTGACCCGAGGTATACTACCTCCACTAATTCAATCCCCCTGATTGAACTAGCAAAAACAAATGAGAATAGAGTTTACAATAACAAACAGCTCCTCAAATGAGCAAATATTCAATATAAATAAACAAGGTTAGAAAAGCCTGTTTGAAGCAGAGTTGATTTGAGCTTTTCTTCTTTTCTTCTTTTCCTCTTCTCCTTTGAGATGTTGAATCAGGCCTCAGCTCGGATTCTTCACAAAGATTGCAGATGAGAAGTTGAAAAAACAGGGCTTTTGGCTCTCTTTTTCTTCTTTTGAAAATCCTCCGATTTTGAACTTGAATGCCTTGGATTTCTCTTTGAGCTTTCTGGAGTTGATGGATTTGAACTTTAATTCTTTCCTCTTGATTTCTTGCTCAAGACTTCTCGGGCTTTTTTCAATTTGTTTTCTCTCTATTTTTTCATCATTTTTTCAAACGAACGGACTCCCCTTTTATAGATTCTTCTTTTATCCAAGATTAGGTGAAAAACTAGCCGTTATTTCTGTCCTTGGATTCCTCCTACACAAGAAAAGTATCCGTTAGAGATTAGGTGAGAAAATATTACCGTTGGAGGCCGTTCTGACACTTTGAAAATCCGTTCCTGATAGGTTGGAGTCGGCTCCAACTTTTCAGGTGTCGGCTCCAAGTCGAGTATCCAAAAATAGAAAGTAAAAGTTCGTTGAGGAGTCGGCTCCGAAAAAGGTAAGTGTCGGCTCGTCGCATTCGGGAGTCGGCTCCGAAAAACTGTAAGTGTCGGCTCCAGAGTAGTCCAAAAATATGCTTTCTGTTCTCGTATTGGAGTCGGCTCCAGAGACTGTAAGTGTCGGCTCCTGAAATCTAGGTGTCGGCTCCGAAACTCTGAGTGTCGACTCCTGACCGTGCCAAAAATCAGGAAAGCATCTGATCCGCCATGGGGTCGGCTCCAGACCTTCTAGGTGTCGACTCCAGGCTCTGAATTTTGAAACATACTTCTGGCAATTGATTCAAAAACGTATTTTTTATCCTTTTTGATTGATCAAATCTTTTTAAGCCCTGAAACACTTGTTAAATCTATTAGTAATAAAATGAATATACTCATATCTTTTATTAATCATCAAAATCAATAATTGGGTCAACAATCTCCCCCTTTTTGATGATTATAAAAACATTGAGTATATGCATGAGTAAACAATAGGATTCTCACTCCAATTTTCTCAAATGTTTGTCCCTCACAGGTAAGCTCCCCCTGAATGAGGTAGCTCCCCCTATGATGTTCAATTTAACAATTGTTCTTCCTTTTAACAGAAAATTTTAATGTTTGATACCAATTTTAATTGCCTCTCCTTATGTGTAGTTAATTAGATACCAATAAATTAAGCTTAATTGAGCTTACTTGATCCAATGCATATACAAAAGCTAAATATTTCTCCCCTCTTTTTGTTTTACATTCAATGCATATACGATTAGGAAATGCTTACATAACTCTCCCCCTTTTTTGTAATCAACAAAAAGATCAAGAAGGGTTAAGTAAAATGACAAAATTGATAGATTTTTCAAGGATCAAAAGATATTCATTAAGTATAAGATAAGTTCATTACATCAAAAGTCAAATATTACAACATGAAACTCTACTATATCAAACATCAAGCTATACATCATTACATTAAAGCTTCAAGATAAATCAACATCAAACTAACACATCAAAGACACTTCATTACAAGATAATTACAAATTATTTCTAATACGTCTTTGAAGTTCTTCTACAATCCTTGCCATCCCTTCACTCTGAGTCCTTACAAATTCCTTTAATCTTCTATCAACAAATGCACATGCAGTCATAATTTTATCCTGAAGCTCAGCATTGCATTTGGAGTAAGTCTCTGAGTCTCCACCAATATCCTTAAGCTCTTCAAATATGTTCTTGAGATCATTCTTTAAGGATTCAGCAGAGGAACCAAGGGTAGACTCAATCATTCTAATGCGATCATCCAAAGAGTAAAGGGTTTCTTTCAAATTCATAAATTGGCTATCAAACTCTGTCTTCATTTCTTCTTTTTGAGCATCAAGTAAACTCTTGAGTTGCTCTAACTGAATATCTGAAAATCCGACAGATGACATAGGTGGCGGTACAGGAACTGGAGCAGGAGCAGGAGCAGGAGGTGGTGAAGATCTGCTAGGCTCTGGTGAAGGATGCCTCGCTGATGGACCAACCTCAGATGGTGCAGAAGTCCTAATGTCAGTGGCTCTCTCATCCAGATGACCTTTCCTCTCCCATTGACCATTAACCTTCACAAAGCCCATCCGGTGCACAGTAGCCAAGCTATAGTAATCAGTGTGTCTAAGGTTCTTTGATGGCTCATTATCAGAAATTACAATACCTTGACTTCTAAACACCATAGTCAAAATCATACCATAGGGCAGTGAAGATCTCCTTTTGCCCCCAGCCTCAGCCATGTAGAAAATCATCATCCCAGCAAGGTTAATAGGCTGACCAGTCAGAACACTGTCCATAACTACAATGTCTCGCTCTGAGACATACTCAAATCGGCCAGTCTTAGGAATAAGATCCTACTACAGATGTTGTGAAGTAATCTAAGCTCCAAGGGCAACTGATTAGCCCTAACTTCTTCAAATTCAGACACTTCTCTTCCTAACATCCTTGATAATGCATCAGACCTCTCACTATGAATGTCAGCAACTAATCCAGTGACAGGGATGCTCAGAAGATGTCCTAAACTCTGAAAGGTAAGGTGAACTCTCTTCCCTCTAACAGAACTGATAATCCCACCATCTCCCCTTGATAAATTGAAATAGAATTCCTTAACTAGGGCCGGATAAGTGGGAACATCCAACGAACAGACCTTGTCCCAGCCAAGCTCTTTAATTTGTCTTCCAATAGAAAAACCCTCGGCCTCGAAGAAATCAAAATCTACTTTTCTACCCATAGTAATAACTCTCCCGGCTAAAGTATCTACCTGTGGAGATGAGGGACCAGGATTATCTGAAGGAGTTGAGGAAGAATCGTCGCTTGGAGACGGCTCACGGATGGGACGCCGAGCCGTACGCTTCCCGGTGGTTACGGGAGCTCCAAGAACCGATCCTCTCCGCTTAGGTGCCATAGAAATCCTTGGGAATGTTTGATTTGAGGAGAATTTGGCTTAGGGAGGTTTTGAGAGAGTTTGGAGAGAGTATGGAAAGGGATTGGAAACGATAGAAATGACGAAGGTGTCGACTCTGCCCTAATAAAGTCAATTTGGGACCACCAGGTGTCGACTCCCGCAAAGTCGGGTGTCGACTCCAAGTCGCTAACACAGTTAGCGCTCGAACTGGAGTCGGCTCCACTTATACGGGTGTCGGCTCCAAGGTCAAGGACCGAGAGCGACACAGAAGAGGTGTCGACTCCTCAAATTGAGGTGTCGACTCCACTGACAGTTTCAGAGAAAAATAAATGAGTTTCAAACATCCGAAACTTGTCAAAATAAGGTCAATAAATTTTGGAAAAATCTTTGGAATATGAAGAATCAAATTGCATAGATGACTAGATAAATTGTCCTTAAAATATGAAAGGAATCTCAGGAAATTAATAGAGATCTAGATAGTCATTCCTTAAGGGTTTCAAAATCATTCCAAAGGGTCACAAATCCCTAATTCACCTCTAAGATAACAAAATCTCTCTTCACTCAAAGGTTTTGTAAATATGTCAGCTAATTGTTCTTCAGTATTAACATAATCAAGACAAATTTCATTATTAGCTACATGTTCTCTTATAAAGTGATATCTAATTTCAATGTGTTTGGTTCTTGAATGTTGAATTGGATTTTTAGTTAAATTTATTGCACTTGTATTATCACATCTAATAGGAGTTTTATCAAGTGTTATGCCATAATCTTCAAGTTGTCGCTTAATCCAAAGGATTTGAGCACAGCAACTTCCAGCTGCAACATATTCTGCTTCAGCAGTTGATAATGCAACCGAATTTTGCTTTTTGCTAAACCAAGAGATTAAGTTACTTCCTAAGAATTGACATGCACCACTTGTACTTTTTCTATCTAGTTTACATCCAGCATAGTCAGAGTCAGAATATGCAATCAAGTTTAGTGTTGAGTCTCTAGAATACCATAATCCTACATTTTTAGTTCCACTTAGATATCTTAAGATTCTTTTCACTGCAATTAAGTGAGATTCTTTAGGTTCAGATTGAAATCTAGCACATAGACAAACAGCAAACATGATATCTGGTCTACTTGCAGTTAAGTAAAGTAGAGATCCGATCATACCTCTATAGTACTTTTGATCTACTTTCTTACCATCTTCATCTTTGTCTAATTTGCATGAAGGACTCATAGGTGTTCCAAGGGGTTTGATTGACTCCATTCCAAACTTCTTGAGAAGTTCCTTTGTGTATTTTGCTTGGTTGATGAAAATCCCCTCTTTGCTTTGCTTGATTTGAAGTCCTAGGAAGAAGTTGAGTTCTCCCATCATGCTCATTTCGAATTCACCCTGCATTAACTTAGCAAATTCTTGACACAAGAGATTGTTAGTAGCACCGAATACAATATCATCAACATATATTTGTACTACTAATAAATCCTTGTCTTTTCTTTTCAAAAATAAGGTTTTGTCTACATTTCCTCTAGTGAAATCATTTTCAATCAGAAATTTGCTTAATCTATCATACCAAGCTCTAGGAGCTTGCTTTAAACCATATAGTGCTTTGTGCAATTTAAAAACATGATTTGGAAATTCATGATCTTCAAAACCAGGTGGTTGTTCAACAAAAACTTTCTCATTTATAAATCCATTTAAAAATGCACTTTTAACATCCATTTGAAATAAGTTGATATGCATATGACATGCAAATGCGAGTAGTAATCTAATTGCTTCTAATCTAGCTACAGGTGCAAAAGTTTCATCAAAATCAATTCCTTCTTCTTGATTATATCCTTTTGCGACTAATCTAGCTTTGTTTCTAATTACTATGCCATTTTCATCTAATTTATTTCTAAATACCCATTTTGATCCTATGACTGAATGATCTTTAGGTCTATCAACTAAGGACCAGACATTATTCCTAGTAAATTGATTTAATTCCTCTTGCATAGCTAACAACCAATTATTATCTTTTTCAGCCTCTTCAATGGTTTTAGGTTCAATTTGAGATACAAATGCAAGATGATTATTGATGTTTCTCATTGATGATCTAGTTCTTACTCCTTGAGATGGATCACCTATAATTAATTCTTTTGGATGACCATAGGCATATCTCCAATCTCTAGGAAGATCTACATCATTATGATTTGCATCAACAACATCAACACTAGGAGAATCATCATCTTTAGCTCCTTGTTCATGATCTGAAGATACATCTATATTCAATTTTTCAATATCCCTTTCTAATATGTTTGTATCTTCCTCATCATCAATCTTTCCTGAACTCGATGCTAAAGATTCATCAAAAACTACATGAATAGATTCTTCTACAATTAAGTTTCTCTTGTTAAACACTCTGTAGGCTTTGCTAGATGTTGAATATCCTAAGAATATGCCTTCATCTGATTTTGCATCAAATTTTCCTAGATTATCTTTACCATTATTATGAATGAAACATTTACAACCAAATGCATGAAAATAACTGATATTTGGTTTTCTATTGTTCCATAGTTCATAAGGAGTTTTCTTAAGGATTGGCCTAATTAAAGCTCTATTAAGAATGTAACATGCCGTGTTTATAGCTTCCGCCCAGAAGTACTTTGGTAGGTTGCTTTCACATAGCATGGTACGGGCCATGTCTTCTAAGGTTCTATTTTTTCTTTCTACAACTCCATTTTGTTGTGGTGTCCTAGGTGCAGAGAAATTATGATGGATGCCATTTTCAATACAAAAGTTTTCGAATAAATGATTTTCGAATTCAGTGCCATGATCACTTCTAAGAGACACTATGGTGTTGTTTTTCTCATTTGTGACTTCTTGAAGAATTTCAAAAATATTGGAAAGGTCTCATCTTTATGAGCTAAAAATAATACCCAAGTGTATCTAGAATAATCATCTACAATCACAAGACCATATTTCTTTCCTCCTAGACTAGTGGTTCTAGTAGGTCCAAAAAGATCCATGTGAAGTAGTTCAAGTGGCCTAGAAGTGGAAACAATTTTTAGTTTTGAAAGAGTTTCTAGTTTGTTTTCCAAATTGACATGCATCACAGATTTTGTTATTTTCAAAATCTAGTTGTGGAAGGCCTTTTACTAAATCCATTCTGATTAATTTTGAAATTAGGTGCGTGCTTGCATGACCTAATCTACGATGCCACAGCCATCCAATCTCATTCATATTAGCATTATTAGCAACTAAGCAATGATTACTAGTGGACAAATTGTCTAAATCAATCAAGTACACATTGCCATTTCTATTTCCAATAAATACAATGCTATTATCAATGGGATTAGAAACAGTGCAAATAGAAGCTTCAAATGATACTTTGAAACCTTTATCACACAATTGGCTAATACTAATTAGATTATGCTTTAAACCATTAACATATAAGACATTTTCAATAAATGTGGAGGGAGTTATTTGAATTTTACCAAATCCCATGATCTGGCCTTTGCCATTGTCACCAAACGTAACAACTCCTTCCTTTTTGCTTTCAAGGGTGATGAATTGATCCTTGTCACCCGTCATGTCTTGAGCAGCCACTATCGAGATACCACTTTCGCTTTGATCTTTTGGCCGCAAGACACTCCTGCAAAAATGATCAAGTCTTATATTTAGGTACCCAAGCCTTCTTGGGTCCTTCATGGTTAGTAGCAATAAAGATTGTTCCTTTTGGAAACCCATATTTTCCTTCCTTTACTACTTAAATTCTTGTTAATTTTCTTAAAATTACATTCAAAGGCTTTGTGTCCCTTTTTGTTACAATAATGACATAAAACTTCATTTTTATCTTGTTCTTTTCTAAAGAAGTTTTTGACATACTTTTGTTTTATGTTAGGCCTATAACCTAATCCAGCCTTATCAAATATAGCTCTTTGATTGCTCAATAATAAATTAAGTTTTTCAGAACTATATGTAAATTTATCAACTATATTTTTATATTTATCAACTTCCTTCTTTAATCTATCATTTTCATTGGAAATTGATCCTTTTTCTTCAATCAAAGCTTCATTTTCTGATTTCAATTTTTCAACTTCATGAGTAAGATTATCTTTTTCGTTGACAAGATTTAGATTATCATTTTTCAATGATTTGTTTTTCTTTTTCAAAACCTTAAAATCTCTTACTAACTCATTAAATGCATCATATAATTCTTCAAAAGTGAAATCATCATAAGGTGTTTCAGAACTTACCTCAATGTCATCGTTTGCCATAAAGCAAATGTTGGCAACTTCCTTTTGTTCCTCCTCGGAAGAGGATTCTTCACTATCACTCCATGTTGCAACATAAGCCTTCTTCTTCTTCTTGTAGACTTTCTTCAATTGAGGAAGTCATATCTGAAATGCCCCGGTTTCTTGCACTCATAACATATTAAGGGCTCTTTTTCTTTTTCTTTGTCCTTCTCTTTCTCTTTTTCTCCTTCCATTTTTGTTCCAGACTTTTTCTTGTGGAAGGGTCTCCTTCTTTGCATGAACCTTTTGAATTTCTTTGCAAGGAGTGCAGTCTCCTCATCATCATCACCATCACTGCAGCTTTCCTCACTTTCTGCAGCCTTGAGGGCAATAGTTTTCTTCTTCTTGACTTCCTCCTCTTGATGTTGTTTCATAGTCAGCTCATGAGTCATTAAGGATCCAAGTAGCTCCTCCAAAGGTAAAACATTTAAATCCTTGGCTTCTTGGATTGCAGTCACCTTCGCTTCCCATGATCTTGGAAGTGACCTAAGAATTTTACGCACAAGTTCAGAATTAGTATAAGTCTTACCAAGACTTTTCAAGCCATTAACAATATCAGTGAATCTTGTGTACATGCATGTAATTATTTCAGTTTGTTCCATGCTAAATAGTTCATATTTATGCACCAAAATATTAATTTTTGATTCTTTTACTTGATTAGTACCCTCATGGGTAACTTCTAATCTATCCCAAATTTTTTTTGCGAAATACATGTAGAAATTCGATTAAATTCATTTGCATCCAATGAACAATACAAAACATTCATGGCTTTAGCATTGAGCTGAGCCAACTTCTTATCATGTTCATCCCATTCCATTTCCGTTTAGGAATCACCATGTTGTCTACTCTAATTATGGGTGTGTGTGGACCATTAACTATGATTCCCCATAAGTCATAGTCAAGTGCTTGAATAAAAATCTTCATCCTAGCTTTCCAATAACTATAATTAGTTCCATTAAATAAAGGAGGTCGATTAGTGGATTGACCTTCTAAATAAGATGAGCTAGCTTGAGCTGCCATTTGGAATCTTTAGCTCTTGATCGTTAGACCAAATTCAAATGAGCACTTGCTCTGATACCAATTGTGGCCCAGATGGCAACCCAAGAGGGGGGTGAATTGGGTTCTTAAAAAATTTAACCTTTTAAAATGATTGGCTTTGGAATACACAAGATTAAGTGCAGGATAAATATTAACCACAAACAAAGAGATAGAGAGAGAATCAAAACACGGCAAACACAAGATTTTATAGTGGTTCGGTGTATCCAACACCTACGTCCACTCCCAAGTACCACTTGGGTCCACACTATAATCTACTAGATTACAGCCGAGTTGTTTTACAAGCTCACAACTCAAAACTTGTTATTTCCCATGGGATCACAACGAACCCAGCTGGTTTTCCAGGCTCACCAGCACAAAACCCAAACCCAAGCTAATCTAGCTTGACCCGCGGTATACTACCTCCACTAATTCAATCCCCCTGATTGAACTAGCAAAAACAAATGAGAATAGAGTTTACAATAACAAACAGCTCCTCAAATGAGCAAATATTCAATATAAATAAACAAGGTTAGAAAAGCCTATTTAAAGCAGAGTTGATTTAAGCTTTTCTTCTTTTCTTCTTTTCCTCTTCTCCTTTGAGATGTTGAATCAGGCCTCAGCTCGGATTCTTCACAAGATTGCAGATGAGAAGTTGGGAAAAATAGGGCTTTTGGCTCTCTTTTTCTTCTTTTGGAAAATCCTTCGATTTTGAACTTGAATGCCTTGAATTTCTCTTTGAGCTTTCTGGAGTTGATGGATTTGAACTTTAACTCTTTCCTCTTGATTTCTTGCTCAAGACTTCTCAGGTTTTTTTCAATTTGTTTTCTCTCTATTTTTTCGTCATTTTTTCAAACGGACGGACTCCCCTTTTATAGATTCTTCTTTTATTTAAGATTAGGTAAAAAACTAGCCGTTATTTCTGTCCTTGGATTCCTCCTACATACAAGAAAAGTATCCGTTAGAGATTAGGTGAGAAAATATTGCCGTTGGAGGCCGTTTTGATACTTTGAAAATCCGTTCCTGACATGTTAAAGTCGGCTCCAACTTTTTAGGTGTCGGCTCCAAGTCGAGTATCCAAAAATAGAAAGTAAAAGTTCGTTGAGGAGTCGGCTCCGAAAAAGGTAAGTGTCGGCTCGTCGCATTCAGGAGTCGGCTTCGGAAAACTGTAAGTGTCAGCTCCAGAGTAGTCCAAAAACATGCTTTATATTCTTGTATTAGAGTCGGCTCCAGAGACTGTAAGTGTCGGCTCCTGAAATCTATGTATCGGCTCCGAAACTCTGAGTGTCGACTTCTGACCGTGCCAAAAATCAGGAAAGCATCTGATCCGCCATGGGGTCAGCTCCAGACCTTCTAGGTGTCGACTCCAGGCTCTGAATTTTGAAACATACTTCTGGCAATTGATTCAAAAACGTATTTCTTTATCCTTTTTGATTGATCAAATCTTTTTAAGCCCTGAAACACTTGTTAAATCTATTAGTAATAAAATGAATATACTCATATCTTTTTATTAATCATCAAAATCAATAATTGGGTCAACACCCACCAACACTACCTAGCACCATTTCCATAACAATTACTCTTACCACCAATACCAATACCATCGCTTTTATCTCTATCACTACCATCCTTGTCCTCACCATTGATATTATATTTATATATTTAAAGAGTAGAGCATGCCAAATGCATTCTTACTTTTATGTATTAAAAATATAAATAAAATAATTATTTTTTATTTCTCAAAATATAAAAAATGTATTGGATGCCATGGTGCTCCTCGATAATATGCTTGTAACACTAGTTATATTTCCTGTATGCTGTATTAAGAACTCAGGATCGAGCAATACCGTTTACACGTTTCTTAGTGACCATACATCGAACTCCATCACTCATCTATTGTACAGATCTCAAAATGAAATAGGGAATGTTCCAAAGGCGAAGGAACGGGTTCTTCCGTCCTAAAGGCTACAGACGTCAAAACAAGCAAATAGAGCAACCTAAAAAACGAGACTTAGAAGAGGGGCTGAGATATGAAAAGGGGAAAAATTTTCAACTGGCAAACAGACAGGAAGCATGAGAGGTTGAATTTAATATTGTTTTGATGGAACGGACATTATTTAGCTTTGTTGAACCGAGACTGGTCTTTGTAGGATATGTTTTGACCGATTTATGCTTATTTATTGTATGCAAGTGTCAGGGAGAAGGTTCTGGAGACTCATGAAAAAATTCTGGGCCTCGCAATATCTAATAAAGATCACATGCTTCCACTCTCAAAACAATTATTATTACTGGATATTAACAGAAGTCAGTTTTTCATCATTTTTGACAACTCAGTAGATCAAGTAAAACATCATAGCAATTAGTGATAACAGCGATTTAAACCTTCCTATCTTCATAGCACATGCAGAGGTAATATGGTGGGCATCGACAATATAGATCTCTCCAGTTTGATCATCTTGAATTTTGATGTTAGAGGAGCCTGTGATCAACCATGATTAAGTCAACAAATAATAATTTGAACTAGAACACATTTTGTTTGTATCATAAATTATATTTTGAAGGAAATTAAAAAGACAAGTAGTTCTGTTTGCTTTGCAAATTCTGAACTTACTGTGAAATTGAAAGCTATGAATTCAAACAAGCAGATAAACGGTAAAATACTCCGTGTCCTTGATGCTGAGAACCAAATAATTTTCCTGGGCATAAAATAGGAAGTTTAATAGTTATTGCATGAAGGGAGAAGCGATTAAGCAGATTCTACAAGGGGCCATCGACCGTACGTGGACCCTCTAGAAGTCAGTGCCCAATCACTGGCCAAGGGAGAGACCTGCCATGAAACCTGTTAAGGCCAGCTGGCAGATAGAGGTATCTACATTGTGGGTAAATTCAAGATCATGCAACCAAAACTCTCAACTCATCTAAGCCTTTTCCCAACCACATGGGGTTGGCATGCAACCAAAACTCAACCCTCAAAAAATCCCCTAGACTTGCAGAAAGAGTCTAGATGGAGAGATAAGATCATTTGTATCCTATTTAGTGCTTAACTGTTGGAACAATGATAGATCTTAAATTCATGATCTTGTTTTGAACCTAAAAAATAACTGAAGATATCTCAAGGTCCTTGACAATTAAATTAGTGACATATAAACCAGAACTAGTGAAAAGAATTGACTTCACGGAACCATGTAAAAAGCTAAGCATAAAGAAAGATGGCTTCCAGCAAAAAGCACATTTTCTTCGATCAGGTCTCACCATCATTTTGGGTCAACTTCGTGATTCCTATAAAGATTCCCGATAGCATAAAATGCATATCTCTGTTTACAATTACTGACCAGAAAATCCAGACACCTATAATAACATGAAAGGCACAAGCACTATATACGAATGCATATTAAGTTAGTGATACATCATGTTATCATAATTACGAAAACTTCATACATTGGCAATTGTACGCATTTGTATAAATGCCAGGCATGCAAGCATATCCAAGAACCAGATGGGCTTCTACAGCACTAAAATGGCATCTTCATTCCTGAGGCTCTCGACTCAATAAGTAAGTCATTTCAATCAGGCTATCCATCATTTTAGGGTCAACATTTCATGATACCTTTCTAACATACATCATTCCTATAAAGTCATTCCCAATAGCATAAACATTTGCATATCTCTGTTCCCCTACAATTACTGACCAGAAAATCTGCTTCTCATCCATCTGTCTCATATCACCAACCCCTACACTGCCTAACTACCTCCTACTTGACTTACTTCTACACTCACTAACCCACACTCCTGGGAAATCGGCAAATCAACGGGCCCAACTTTGGGCTTGAATACATGTATACACCCATTCCCAGAAACTAGAAGCATTCTTTTCAAACTTCAGTTGACGAATGTCGGATGCCATGATAAGCATATAGTAGCAAACAAGCAGATACATCATATTTATCATATACTATGTGTTTACAACATACGAAAACATGGTTGATTAAAGTTCATACATTGGCAATTGTACGCAATTCTACCCCAAGATTTGCTGTGGATTTCAACACATCAATAATTACATGACAGAATATATAAAGAAAGAATGGATCAGCCTACCCCTGCACATTTTGCTTTCTTTAAGCTATAAGGCCACATGTGCTTTCAGCAGTAGTTCACTGAATATTCTAGCACATTTTGTTGCCTTACACTGTACCACAAGCTTAGTTCCATGTGAACAAATTATTCCTAGCTGTAGGGAGAGTGTAATTTTTAACTAGAAGGATAAATAATCAAGTGCGCACACCTTGACCAATCCAATCACAAAATATACAAGCTGATATTGATGATATTCGTACATATGATACAAATCAAATATCACCAATATCCATTATATATAGCCAACTCAATGATGTAATGTCAAAAAAGAGGTATTTCCTACCTTTGGACGTGACAATACTTAAAAATGATGAAAGATATTTTCTAGTAAAATTTATGAAGCTAATAAATAAATTTGCAAAAGGACTTTAGATGTCAACACACTCAAGTGATCTGTGATACTTACAGTTGTGTTTGGTCCAGCCAATAACCTGATTCTCAAGATCATAAACAACTAACTTATTTGATAGGACCAAATCTGCAATAAGAATATCATTAAAAATGAGAGCTTGAAGGCTAATTGAGGCCAAAGATTTTACAATTTCAACGTAAAAATATAAAATGCAAATCAATAGTCCTTTAAAATAAGTTTGAACTGTTAATTTATAGAGCCATGAAGAAGCATGAAATTAGAGTAGCTGTTGCCATGATGCATGGTAAGAGCAAGCATATAGACCGCAATTATATAGTAAATGGATACATAGGTATATCTGGACATATATCCATGAATTATGAAAAAATAATGCATCTTTTATCTGTTGACACTTGAGCCTTTTCTTAGCCTCTCATAATTGGTGAGGGTGTTTGATGGTTCAATTTGTTGGAGCAAGCCAACAGAAAATGTATGCTCTAACATCCTTCAAGTGAATCAGATTACTTGTTTAAATGTCTAAAACATGTATACTTAATTAGAAAGCAATAAAGTAGCTTAGATTAGAATCTAATAAAATACCCCCATGTTTTTTTTGATATTTGCAAACAAGATTGCATACATTTTGTCCTAGACTTCAACAAGACATGGCAAAGCATGAAGTATGATGTTGAACCTTAGCCAAAAAGGGCATGATAAATGATACCCTTAAACCTTGTAAAGGCCTCCATAGACCAAATATTAGAAATTTGCAGGAACAACATTTCAAGTAAATTTTCAAATATAATTTGCACAAATTTGCCTTTATTCCTCCTTGTCTAGGCATTCTTAAAACTAGGGCAATTGTCCACATTTGCTTATTGCTTAAGCATGTAAATAGATCAGGTTAGGCTCTATTTGAATCTAACCTGGGAAATTTAATGGGAAACCTGACATGTTAGTGAAAAGTTGCCATAAATGTGACCTCGCCTAGATTTGGGTGCTCGATTGATAGCCAACCTAAACTGATTAGGTGTTAGTGTCTCAATTTAGTTTTGGGATTTGGGTTGGGGCTTGGATTTAGGTATGAATCTTAGTTTAAATTACGTTACGGTTGGGGTTAAGGTTAGAGGTGCAGAAGAACCAAGCCAAATTGAGTACCAAGATGCTCAAGATTAGCTTTTATATGAAAGGAGTATTCATGCTCAAGCTGAGCTTGACAATGAATTGGCAAGATTGGATTGTTCATTAAAAGAATGATCTTGTCATCAAGTTGAGTTAAGCTTAACTTCTATTTGTTTTTGCAGGCCTAAATTGTTTAAGCTCAGCTCTTTGATGACTCAAGCTTCAAATGAAGTTTGATCTTGGCCTATTTCGTAATCAAGCAAGCTCAATCAAGATTCTAAGTGGATGGCAAGCTTGTTCATGAGCATATCTGTTCATTGCAAACCTAGTTATAGTTAAGGGCAAGGTACAATGTATCAATTGGTATGCCATCATAGCGGGCATACCATACGATTCCAGTACCATATTGGTACTGATTTGAGAGTTATAGCAGGTGTACTAACACTGTTAGAATTTTACTGATATGTCAATCGGTACCAAATGGCAAATCATGGTTAAGGGTTATAGTGAGAGCAGTTCATCATTGAGGAATGGATGGAATAAAGGTCACCATGAGTCAAGGTGAGGTGTGGTCCAATGATGATTAAGATAGGATGAAGGAGACCACGGTGGTAGGGAAGAGAGAAGATATGGAATATAATTTACTTCAAAGATCATTAATGGAAAAGTCTTGTTTCGAGGGACCAACAAAAAAAAAAAAAATTGTTGTTCAGGGGAATTGGCCATAGGAAATGATCATTTGAGGGACTGACAATGGAAAACAATCATATAAAGGATAGCAAGCATTGGGATGGAATCAAGTACAAAGAGGGAAAAGAAGGGTAGGGGGAGTGAAAGAGGATTTTGACCGATGTGGGGACTATGGGCAAGCAAGCAGTCAAGGGAGAGGGATATGGTGGGGGATACATACAAAGTCTCATCAGCTAAGATTACAAGATTATTCAACACTTATTTTTAACATACATGTCTGCTGGACCATTATCAAGTGGGTTAAGCTCTGCCCAAACCAGTATCTAATTATCAAATCAAATAATTGGTTTAGGTCATAAATATAAAATGAAGTCAAAATATTCTGCAAAATCTGGATTAACTAGGTTGGATAAAATTATTGATAGGTCATTTGGCCTCTTTGATGCTTAAAGTCAGGTTGGCTAGGCAATTGGCAAAAAAAAAAAAAAAAAGGCGCATTGTTAGATTAAGAACCAAACATAAAATAATTCATACCTTGAGCATATGAGCTTACCCACATACAGGTGAGAATAGTCCTTTAGTTATGATACCGAAAAAGACTAAATTATATGATCATGTTGAGAAAAAGGCAGTAAGTTATGGATCGAATGAGATAACTTGCTAGATAAATTTGATCGAAATAGAGACATTTAAACATCCATTCTTTAGAAATTTTGGTCTAAAATATCACCTCAAACCAAATACTAATTTGATAACCTGAGGATATTGATTTCCACTTAATGTGAAAACTACAAAAAAGAATTCTAAAGACAAGGTAAATATATAAAATACAAATCAATTGAAAGCATTTCATTATATGGGCTATTAAAAAACCACTATAAACTGTTATGCATGATGTCCTAGTAGGTTTTGATTGAAGATAAATTAGGATCATGGTAGCTTTAATTGTTACCACGACTCATAATGTAAATTCAGTTAAACAAAACTAATGTACACATGGATTATGATATAACCATGCCACTAGGGTAAAAGATTCCAAGGAAAACATAATATGCAATAAAAATTATTATGTACCTCCTAATATAAATATATTTTTCCCATCCCTTGATTGCCCTCCACTATTCTGCCAACCCAAACACCAGACATCTTCCTGTACATATGCCATCAATAGAATAAGACTTGAATATATAATGATAAAAAAGTGAAATGTGAACAGGTAACATTGAGGAATAAAAAAAATAATGAAAAATCTGCATCATTAGAGAAGTTGAAGCTCTCTACTAGATTAATATAGGCCCAAAAACTGTAGGTAACACATTCCAGCAAATCTAGTTTCACATATTAATAAAGACCATATAGAAATCAGGAATTGGCTGATACTGCTACCATTTCATCAGAGAATAATGATGGGAACACCACCAACATTTCCAAGAAATCAAGAACGAAAACTAAGGGAAATCCCTCCCAGGGATTGAACAGAAAACCTCCACCATTTAAAGAAGTGGTCCGACCACGAGGTGATACCCTAGTATATGTGACAGTCATTTCTTTTATTTTTTCTTTCTTTGTTTTCCTTTTTTGCTCCTAAGAATAATAGCGGCAGAGATATTTTCTAGGATGGAACCTAAAACCATTCCTAGTGCAAGTACCACAGAGATAGGAACCATTGATGTAATAATTTAAAGGATCTGTTGTCCTTTCTAATGGACTAAAATAAATTGCTACCATAAAGAGATCTGTTGTCCTTTCTAATTTTGGACTAAAATTTTGGACTTATTTTCAAATAACTAATTGTTACAAGTCAAACAGTTTAACATAGCATTTTACATTTTCTGCAGTTTCTTTTCCTAAGGTCCAGTGTTTGAGCAGGTGTCTAACATTTTATATTACCAGGAATCTTCACAAACTTGATTTCATATATCTTTAATGAAAATAATTTTATTGCTAGTAAAATAATATATATTATACTCTCCCATAAGGTTTCTGTTAGAACACAAATGAGATATCTGCTTTTGCCAAAACTGCAACAATGGCTTTCTCATCCATTTTTGTGTCCCTTTCTCAGGTTTTCCCTCAAATTTACTTTCATTGATTTACCTCAATCATCTCACCTTGTTGTCACATGGTTTAGATTATCTCAAATCAGAAAATATCATGCATGCATGTAAGAATTAAATTCACAGATTTTGGTAGAATGAGATGAAATAGGTAAAGAAAATATTGTGCCAAGCAAAAATGAGTGTGAATGATGAAAAGCTGAAGAAAAAGAAGAAAGTTCCAGATAAAGTTTAAGTGTCTCAAGACAAGAAAATGGCTCTTTGACAGGATCAGGCCAATGGTATATTCAAGCATAGTTTAGAAACAAAGGCTGTCAAATAACAAGAACTCCAACAAGCACCAAATTCACAAATATTGCACATGAATCCTTAAGAGTGAAAAGGAATAAAGTTAGGATATAGTTGAATCTAAATAAAAAGGTTGTTGACCTTGAACTAACCATTGGCAATGAAGATCAGATGAGGATGTTCCATGGTGGTATTCGCTCAACCAGAGAAGAGGCATGGCTGGTTCCATGACCTGGGCTTCTATGGGAAGTTAGATCTAAAGAATGAATCTCTTGAAAAGATGATTCGATTCCAAGTGGTTGCCCAAATTTGACAATTGTGTACAACAGAGCATTGAAATCTAGCAATGGAATAATGAAAAGATAGAAGGCATAAATCTAATCCAATGGCAGAGAATATTGCCTTGGCACAAGCAAATCTTCTATAGTGAATCTCTGTAAGCTTTGAAATTACTTAGAATTGTGGGTGGAATATTGACCAATGACAAAGAAAAGAGGACTCTAAAGTGGTAGGACATTTAATGTGGGACTTCCATAAAACTTCACACAGAGATAAAAAGGGACAGATTTACCTAATATACGGAGAAGGATCATTAAGCAGTTGGGTACATAGTTACCATGATGGGAAACCAATGTAAGAAACAATATGAAAGCAGGAAGTGGGAAACTTTTTAGAGAAGTCTCAATGAGGGATACGGAAGTGTTAGTAAAACATATACAAGAATTATAAAAAATACAAAAATACAAAGAAATTTAAAGAAAAAAAAAGGAAAAACCAGTTCACATTAGATTCTCAAGCTAGTGGTTGTTTGGTAAGTAATTCAAATTTACATGGCAATAGATTAAAAAGAAATTATTAATTATATGAATTCATTAAATAGTATTTAATATACCTTGGGAGGGGTGTATTGTTAGTAAACATTTATAAAGAAGTGGGAGTGCACGTGGAGCATAGAACCCATACAAACAACTCAGGCAACTTATGTGAAATCACGTTATCACATCTCCAATCTTACCAAGCAATAAACGGCCTACATTAATTTTCCTTCCTTAAAGAATCCCTAGGTGACCGGTGTTGGTGAATAGTAGTATCTGCAGGGAATGCAAGTGTCTTTCTTTTTCTCTCTCTTAGTGGCAATGAGTGACACGTTGTTCAGTTATGCCTTGCAGCATGATGGTGTATTCAGAACAAGTAGCATAGATCGGATTAAAAGCAAGCAATATATCTTCTTCTCCATGTCAGTTTCCTATCCAATAAGTTCCATATTCCATCAAGGGTTCATTTCTTAGCAAGTTTTTCATATGAATCAACCTCATTTCTTAAACACATTTCTTAGGAAACTCCCAGTTGCCTTAGAAATGTGTTTCTTGATAACTATGCATTGAATACTCTGAATAAGAGCCTTAGGTGTTGTTTCCCACTACTCCAATGCCAAATTCTTTCTACTTCCTTTTTCATTTCCTTTATTTTAATGTTGTTTTTATTTTTTCTTTCATACAATTATTTTCTAACTGAGTTAATGGTACAAAGCTCCAATAAGTGAATATAGTGGTGTCTTTTATGACTGAAAATCCTAAAGAAAGATTCTCAGATGATGAGTCTTACACTTGACATGGTACTTATGATAGCCACCATCTTTTTTTTTTTCAACCTCAATGCCCAGCTTTGCAAAGCTGTCACCATCATTACAGCCACACTAGATGGCCAAATCCTCAAAATTTGAGTGGACAATTCATATTGAAGTCTTTAGGAAATCCTGGAATATGAGCATTGATGGCTATTATTTTCAGAACATGACACAAGATTAGCAATTTTAAAAAATGGTTAGGTACTTCCCCTGTAAAATCTTTTAGGGATCAATAGTCTTACATCATCATCATCACACTCATCACTTATATAACTCAACCCTTGTAGCTCAAATTTTGGGTATTTAATTTTGGTGCAGGGTATCAAATACTTGAAACAATAATGGTTCCCATCGGCTACTGATTTTGCTGTCATTGACACATTTTCTGCATTGTTCTACATTTGAAACTGGTTTGTTTTGCTGAAATTGTTTGCATGAAACTCTTGTAGTGCCAGCTACATAAATGGATCGAACTAGCTTCTTGTCGTACTCCTGCATCTTCCACCCAACACATACAGTTATAATTCAATTCCCAGGACTGAACATTAGAACAGCCACTTTAAGCTTTAAGCTAAAAGGTCACATTTATGTTTCGCTTCTTCCTCGGAGAAAGACAATCAAACAATTCCCAATCATGGTCCTTGCGGATCAGATCATCCATATAGGATAAAAAAAGAAACTCCAGATATTTGCTATCTTTCTCTTTGAATGAGATCTCAATTCCAGCTACGGTTTCATTAGATATCTTACAACTAGAATCGCTCTTTTTTTCGATCCAGTTCCTCCACCACTGCGAACTCTGGTTAGATTCAGGCATGATACACTTTTTATAATTCAATTCTCAAGACTGAACATCAAAACAGCCACTTTAAGCTTTAAGCTTAACAGTCACATTGTTTTCGAAGGGATATGACCTCCATGAAGATCAAGCTAACCGACATAGTGGTTCTGCACGACTACATCATGTCACAAGAAATCCAGTAGATTAAATTTCAACTTTATAATGTGCTTCAACTACAAATTAAGTTTTGGTTTTGCTACATCAGTAAAAGTATCATTTACAGTAGTACACGTTAAGTAAGCAGTATACAATGATATGATCCATATGTTCTCTTTCTAAATATGCTTTTGAAAATGCATAAGTCACAACAACCAACAAGTATTATTGAGTCTGATTATAATTGGCTTTGTCTATCCTTATTCCTCATCCTATTGCATCAAGGGTTATGCAATCCATCAATGTTACATATAGAAAAATAAATTTCTTCCTAGCAAGTTTTTAAGTAAAATTTCATTTGAGTTCATTAAGATGGACCACTAAACATTCTGAATATTAGCTCAACTCAACTCAACTAAACATTCTGGGCGCCGGTGCGGCGCCCTTTGCCCATTTTTTGAAACATCCGGAGGCAAATGCAACGTGTCTCTTAATGTAGGCGTCTTAGCCCTTTGCATAGTTTGATTTAGTAGATTTATTTTTAAAGGATCTGATGGAGTTTTACATTGGCTGTCAGCTATCTAACGCAACCCTTCTCCTTTACCCAGGCTTAGGACCAGCCTTGGCAGAGTTATTCCGAATATTAGCTATTAATAATATACAAAAGAAATACAAATTTCAAACTTTTCAAATCTTGCTGACTCAAGAAGTTATGCTCCTATTCACTTATGGTGATCCTGATGGATTTAATTGTTCTGATTGAAAATATAATAAGTAAAAGAATAATATAAAGCATCATAGAACAATTGAAGAAAAGGTAACTCAAACTTATTCCATCATCAAAGCAAGCTTAACAAGAAAATTGTTTATATAAAATGAATGCTACTACAGCATGAAAAGGACAAAAAAAAGGTTCCTCACCTACACAAACAGACTCAAATTGTAGATCTTAATTACCTGATTTTGAAAAAGATATTCAT
This sequence comes from Calamus simplicifolius, assembly GCA_900491605.1. Lineage (NCBI taxonomy): Eukaryota > Viridiplantae > Streptophyta > Magnoliopsida > Arecales > Arecaceae > Calamus > Calamus simplicifolius. The sequence continues at coordinate 481,029 of UESW01004846.1, forward strand.
GAGGATAAACAGTCAAAGTAAGAGACTTCTCAAAATGAAAGGTAACTTGTGGAAATTCATCATCAATGCTGCAATGATATACATAGAGCAACAATTTAGTGAGTGAGGAGCAGTTAAATCTCCAAATTAAAATAACAAAAGTTAATAATAACCTATATAAAAGAGTTTGTCTAGGATACACTTTATTTTGGAAGAAACAACAAGCCAAAATGTGATGTCTTAATTAAAAAATGCAAATTTTACCTTTAGGGGCTGTTTGGAGTGAACATTCCCATAAAAATTCTTGGATCAATTGATTGGCATCTGAAATTCCTATATTTGAAGTGCGACAAATTATTCCCAGTAATCTCATTTGTACTCAATTTTAGGAATAAAAGATTAACAAGGGGAAGGGTATTAGTCTTTGATTCCAGAAATCTGTTATTCTCAGGAATAAACAATTACGATGAAAATTTAACTCCTCTCACTCCAAACAGCCCCTTAGAGATAACTCATTTTTTCAACAAAGAAAAAAGATTTAATTGATTGCCTAAACTCAAGGATATTCTAAGCTGATTTTTTCCCCAAATAGTACAATGACACCCCATATAGTTGTAGTGGTAATCATTCAAAAAGATGCAGAATGGGAATAAACATACAAAATATATATGACATGATTAAAAAAAAAAAAAGATGAAAAAGAAATAGCAAGCAAAGATTGTAAGACAATGAGATGGCCATTAAAACATCTATCAGTTTTCAAAAGTAATAGAATATTTGTGCTTAATGTGCAAGGAAAAATAGCATTTACCATGCATCACCTAACAAATAAACTTATGAAAAATTATCAAGAAGGCTCAATAGAATACTCTTAAGACCTTGAGTTTAGAATACTTTTAAGACCCTTCTCTATTTTCTTGAGTGATGAGAGGCTGCTTGAGAGCCCAAGGTGTGAGGCCGTTTGGGATGAAACTGATGAAAGGCTGCAGTTCTTTCACCAAGACCTTGTGAAGAACAGACATACAGAGCTAAAAATCTACAAAGAAGGGAAGGTGTGAGGCCTTATATTTATCTTTAGCTTAGGCTGAGTTCGTTTTCCTTTAGCCCTTAGTTAATTTTGCTCTACTTAGTTTTTTGCTTTAGTTTTTAGTTTAATTTTTATTTCCAATTTTTAGTTTTTGTTGTACTACTTTAATCCCATGTGGGATGAGGACTCCCATAGGGTTCCTTACCTTCATGACTCACACAACTTTAAGCCATTGGGAAGCTTGTTCAACAAACTAGAAAGCATTGATACTTCAATTTCATGCCTCCTTCATATATGAGATACTAGAACTTAGGAAATGTATCTAGGGTATGTCTTGGAAGCTTATTTTGAGTACCTTATTTCAAGGGAAAAAACAATCCTACCAGAATATACCTGAGATACTTCATGGACATCTCAAGGATGAGAGGCTATGAATGTTAACCTTTTAAATTCTAATGACTGATACTATGTAAAAAAGAAGTGGATTCAAATGACATCTAACAAACTAAGTTTATGGACAATGATTTGATTGTATCAAATATGGACTTTGTTACAGTAATTGATGCTTTTCTACACACACATGTATGTATGTGTATATGTATTCATTACTGTATTCCAATTATATTGTATCTTGTTGTGTCAATCTGTATTCGTTGTCCATGCCAACATTTCATAGTCAGCAGCCCATCTAATTGATCTAGTTTTGACCTTAGTTACCAAAAGCAAGTGCTGGTGCAGAACCAGACTCATGGTCTGTCCGGACAGCAGGTCTCTAAAATTTTTTATTAAGGGAGATGGTACCCTGCCCACTTTCCAGGAAGATTCCAAAGCAAGTGCAGCACACTAAGCAGAAAATACCTGCTACTAAAGTCTGAACTCAAATCATCACGTTTTATTTGGGTAGCCAGCCTCTTGATTAGTGCTTGTTTTTTATCAACTAGAACTGCTAATTTGAACCTGTAACATAATCTTTTCAACCACTACTTTAAATTACAACTTAATTAAAATAAAACAAACAAAATCGCAAATTATTATTTTGAACTGGTTGCCAATTGAACATTTTTAACCTAGCCCTGTAGTGCATCTGATTCTGGGCCATTTCCACCATAACAAGTGGAGTAGCTTCTAATTGGATGAGTTATGTTCATCAAACAACAGATCAGATGTTGCTATTGGAGCTGGAAGGAGTTCATCTGCCTATATCTCGCAAGCAATCAAGCATGATGCATTGCTAAGAGGCTGACAATTTGTTTTTAGAAGACCTATATGTCAACAGAGTCAGAGACAGTCCAACAATTCTAGTGGTACCACATCATGAAGGAATCAGCTTGAGATGAAGATTTCAAGGATAATGAGTGGCAACAAATTGGACTGATGACAAGATTTCATGTATATCATTTTGATATTTTCTAGCACATATTTCCCATTTATGTAAAGTTTCTACGTAATGAAGATCTTTCCAAATCGATGCATTAGTCTAGATGATTGTGTTTTCTTAACAATTGTATGCATGGTTAAATGACATTTGGTAACAATGTTGATTTTAAAAGGGGCATTAAAAGAAAATGAATTTCAAAATACCAGTGGGATGGTAGGGTGTCGCACAATCCTGAGTTTCTTAATGGGACGAGCCTGAAAATAGGACCAGGCCAAATTGGGCATCTATAGTCCTGAATGTCAAGATATGAGGCATTCGATTCCATAGAAAAAAACTAAGATTGCCCCGTTGTATGGTATTTAGAACATTGTAAAATGTAGCTAAATGCCACAAGAAATAGTCGAGTCAAAATTAATGTAAAATAAAACAGGTCTTCCTAGCATGTCTTAAAATTTCCTTTATGTTTCTTCCAATATTTTCTTTAACATTTGCAGTGCATGCATTATTTGGTACAATATAGAACTCCAATTCAATTTGTATGCTATAGCATTCCTAACATACTTTAAGAAGGAAGAAAGAAATAAAATCCAAAAAGCATCGAAATTATTAGCAGCTAATATTCCAACCATATGGGTGAGCCCTTTAAATCTTGTGTCATCAATCAAATTATATTCCATCTTTGCCAGATTACATTAGTACAAGATTCCACATGTTCTTTCTCCCAATTTCCATTTCCAAGTTTCTAAACACTCATCTACTTTGAATGCATTCCTAACTAAAGCCATATCTTCTTTGCTTTTTCCTAATATTGGAGTTTTCTTTCCAGTTTCACCCAAAACATATTCATGCGCCATAGTGCTAAACTACATAAACAAGCTATACCAAAGGGGTACAAACAGCCACTAGTTTGAGTAGGTGAAAATTTAGATATACTATTACATCTACAAGCACTTCCCTCCTCCCTGTGCATGATTAAGTAATTCAATAATCGAAATTTGAAATTCCAATGGTTGTTGGAACCTGGAAGATAATGCTCATCAATACATTTAAATTATTAAAGGCCTAGGTATACTACATAAGATATGCCATCCTGAGCTTTAGTAGACATCACTTTTAAAGAGTACTTGATTTGAATACAAAACATATTACATTTCACCAAAAGAAAAGAAAAAACATTTAGCATAGCAAACATACACTGTTGACCACCTAAATGATGGTTGTCATCTGCTGGACTATAAATTATGAAAATAAACAATAAATCAGTATCCCACTAGGGATCTCTATGCCTCTACAAGTTCAATGTCATGCAAGATTCTAAAACTCAGTTCTGGTTTTGGCCCTTGAGGTAGAGTTTTAGTTCCAAGCTTCCAATATTTTCACTGTTTTGCCAATCTTGGTCTGAGCCTCAGAGTTTTGGTCATAAAAAGTTAAAAAAAAATCTAAAAAAAGGAAAAACAAAGAAAAAATAAGAAGAGTTCTTTCACATTACCATATGGGAAAATCATACAAAAATTCATTAAAGATGATTGCCTTACGTGAAAAGTCATTCTTCATTTTTCTTTAAATGTTTAGTCTCTGCTCACACAGGACTGTTTTGCCCCTCCACATGTACAACTAATTCTACAACTCGTTTCCTGAGATGAGTGAAGGAGGTGAAAAAATCTTGCAAATTGAAACATCAGCCTCAGCAAATGTTTGAGGGATGCAGACCATCAAGTAAGAAAAGATTGGGGTGGTGAGAGAATCTTTGTTTGTGGCCCCACCAAATTATTCCCTCCTCTAGGTTGTTGGATGGTGGGCCCAAATATTTTATCATTTTCTATTGGCAAACTTCTAACTAGTACAATCATCCCCGGCAACACCATTCCCATTCCCCAAGACCATCACCCCTATCTAAAAGATTGCAACCCCCATTAGGCTTCATTCCATGTATATAACCAAAAAGAAGGTATATACAACTCTACAGTGCCTAAATCTAATCAATAAACATTAGGCTAATTGATAAACGTCTAACCTTCCCATTTAGATCATAATGACATGCTAATATGTTAAAGATATTAAATTAACTAATTTGGCGATAAACGTTAGGCTGATTAATAAAAATCGATAAGATAATATGTATATGTCACATAATAATTTTCCCATTAAGATCCTAATGTCATGGTAATGCAGTAAAAATACTAAATTAATTGTTGCAAGATTTCCAAAGATATGGAGAAAGTTTTCAAAACAATTGTAACGATTTATTATCATGACTGCACAGGAAAGTTTGATATTTTTTATTTTAAAAAGTTCGTTGCATTATTCACATGGCTCTCTCTTGCTCGTGAACCCCAGAGGCAGCCCCTCCCCAACCATCATAGGTGGCAAACTGTCTAGCTCTATACTGACCAAACAAGTGCCAACCCTCTCACACATCCTCCTTCATGTCGGGAAGTATGATCATCACCACTTCCACATCAAATTCCTCGACAACCTCTCCATCCAAAGCATCATCCACTTCTCCATCATTGCCCAGATGCAGCTGCTCTTGTTGAGCCCCCACAACCATGTCTATTGCTTCACCTACTTCTTCCCCTCCATTTGCTATACTCTCTAACCCCCCCCCACAAAAGAGAGAGAGAGAGAGAGAGAGAGAGAGAACCAAAACCCTGTTTGCCATGTCAAACTACGTCCTTAATGCAAATAGGGGTGGACAACAAGATGGAAAGCATTATGGCAAATAAGCTAGAGAAGGCATTGAATCCGCTAGTTAACATATAGTAGACCAACAGGGATCCAAGCGTTCTAATAGATAATAGATCTTTGTATGGGGATCTAGATCTACTTAAACAATGATTGGTTGGCCAGCCACCAATCCTTGCAGAAGAATGGAGGAGATGAAGGTAAACATTGGATATTGGCAATCAGAGAATAATGAATGGGACCCCTTCTAATTGTTTTAGTTTAGTTTCGGATGTGGTGTTATGTTTTAGATTGTGAAATCATTTGTGGCAATATAGGCCCATTAATGTCGCACAATGTTGATGCTCACAATATGATTACCACGATCTTAGCAGCAAAACTATTAGTACTTGTTTTGCAAAGTGCATCTATCATTTTAATCGAAAGTTTTCAAATAGAAAATGCTAAAATTAAGCCCACTGTCCAACATCTTGGGAGAAAGCTAATAATTTGGCAGGGTGGGATACATAGACTCGCACCCCCATCTCTCCCACCCCGACCCCCCCCCCCCCCCCCACCTTCCATTTTTAACATGGCAGTATATATCCCATGGATATTCCTGAAAGTCGATGTTTCAATAGGCACGATCTTTTCACCTACTTAGCTCGCCTCAAAAAATGATAGTAATACACGTGGAATGAAAAATGATCGTCCGAACGTGAATAATATACACGGACCACACGTCAAGGAAAATCAAAATAGTCCATTCATATAAGATGGTCACGTTTAATGAATTTTTATGCAATTTTCCCTTATTATATTGTGCTTTGAGATATCTAGGATCATAATTTGTCCAATGTGGCTAACTTCAAGCTAAAACTAAGCTGTTTTAAAGCTCAATGCATTAAATATTATACTTTCTCTAATATTTATAATATCCTACATTTTTCATTTTTTTATTTTTCCATATTTGCTATAACTTTTGTATACGACTATCCTTTTCTCTGAGCATGGTTCATTCTATTCCATTTTAATAACCCATCCAAGGAAGAAAATTCTATCTAAACATATTTCATTCTAGTCCATTTTAGTAATTCATTCAAGAAAATAAAAAGTTATGGAAGCACTTTTCATTATTTTCCATCTTAATAAATCATCCAAGAAAAGAAATTTAATTCAGCATATTTCATTCTACCTCACTTGACTAACCTATCTAAAAAAAAATCCATTTTATTTCATAATTTCATTTTAATATTACTATTATATTCTAAAACAAGAGGAGAAAGCTCATCATATTAAGAAAAAGGAAGAAACATAGGAACATATAATGCTTTCTAAAGACACAAGACACATCAAGATCGCATTTCATCCACTGTAATAACAAAGCTTAGCCGAAAATAACATACAATATATCATTAGAGCCTTAGATAAATGTAATATTGAATAATATTGACAAATTTTAGAAAATATTAGAAAATGTTGAATATATATTTACAACAATAACACTAACAAAACTTTAATTCCAAACTAGTTGAAGTCAGCTATGTTAGTCCTTTTTCTCTATTCTACTTGATTTAGAGTTATATTTTGGCTCAAAAGTACTGAAACAAACCAAAACTGAAATCATAAACTAAATCAAAATTTATAACTTATAACATAACCATAGAACTAGGACCAGACATCTAATCGACAATTAGCAGTCAACAAGATGTGGAATATTATATTTTTGATATGCTGCACAAATAAAACAAGGAACAAAGCATTCAACAAAAAATGCAACATCGCATCTAAGATTCAACATGCTTCATCAAATTAAAGACAGAGGGGATGGGGGGAAGGGTTGTCCATTTAATATGACACACCAAGATAAAGTATTAAAAGGATCGCTTCTTTCCTTCTAATGTATATACACCATCTCATTCTTCTAGAGCCAGAAAATTCCACAAGAATTTAACCATAGCATTTTGTAATCAGTTGATATTTAATAAGTACGACAAGTCATAAAGCATCCAAGATATTGCAGCCACTTGATCAAACATTGCAATAATTTTTTGTAATAAGTTCTAACTTGAACTATCTGTTTATTGCATTATCATAATGCTCAACATTCTGAGCATGTAAACCCATCCCTCATCCACTTTTCTAGTATTTTTCCTTTCACTTTTACATATTGCCGATGCATATAATAAAACCTTTGGGGCACAATCAAGAGGACAATGGCACAAGAGGAGAATGCATATAATAAAATAAATGTTCAAGCCCAAGAATAAAACAATAGGAATGCCAAATTTAAAGATAGTAAGCAAACACAAATTACACAGTTCTTTCCATATAATAATTCAAATGAAATTGAGATTTACATATTAGAAAGAGCAATAAAAAAAGGCATATAGCAATGCTTAACCAACAAGGCATAAATCTTGATGGCATGATTCAGATAATTTCCTCACTTTACAAACCATTTTGATAAAAAAGGGAGAAAACGGGAGCTTTACATATTAGAAAGAATAACAGAAAAAATGATATCCATTTTTTAACAAAAAAGGCATATATCTTGATCATACAATTCAGCTAACTTCCTCTAAAAAATTTAGGAAAAAAAAACTTCTACATAACAAGGATCTAAAGGTGAAAGCCATGAAAGCATACCTTCCAGAATATTGGAAACATCGGAAGACCCCATCGTTATGAAGAATCAAACCTGGCTGGAATTTGAATATCTAAAAGAATATTGAAAAGTGAGCATAAGTATATATATAAATATGGGCTTCAAAATAACCTAGAATTTGAATACAGTAGAAAATGATACCCACTGCATGTATTAACTGCATGAAAACTGCATCTGGAAGATAAGCCAAGGTTGTACCACTGTCAATGATGGCCCCTTTATTGTCTTCATTGTCAAATAAATAAGTAGGAAGCTCTAGAAAAGTCCCACCAACATCAATTCCTGTCAAGTTGACATTGTAATGTTTCCTGTAGAAGTTAAAATTTTGAAACTTTAGCGCATTACAGACCACAAGTAGTCGTCACCCCATTAAAAGTTTAAGCCTCATATCGTGTCACACCTTAAAAGCCATGAAGCAGGAGATAGGATATGAGTGCAAGCACATATCTTTATACTACAAAGAAAATTAAAAATGATTCACCTTAAAAGCACCTATCGTTATCTTATCACACCTTAAAAGCTTCATTTTATATATGTATACATGAATAAATTAAAAAAAACAATTTTAAGTCATTTTCTTGCCTCTTTGAACTTTTGAGCAATTATATTTCGGTACTGCATAAGGGTTTGAAACACTATTAGTCATTTTAATTTTCACTAAAGATGCATTTCACATTACATAGGTATTAGATAAACTTTCGCTGTGGATTGACTGTTTCTCAACAGTTTCCAATACTGTTGTTTATTCCCAATTTGCTGGAAGTAACCTGTTTACCTCTAACCATGGTATACTATACTAATCAGTACACCATTATACTGAGCATGCCAGTACAAGGTGCATACCAATTCTTGGTATATACACACTTGGTACACCCCCATACTGAGCATACTGGGCATGCATGTTAGAATTTACTTCTATGCCCCTCGGTACCAAGACGGGGAGCTATACCTCTATCAAATATAGCTGCTAAATCTAATGCAAAGGCAAGATATCTTGGTTTAGCATATAATGCCATATGCACTTAAAAATCACTTGATTTAGCATGGAATAATATATGCATTTGAAAAACTATGTTAAAGAGGATGAAAAGCCTTCAAAAGATAAACTTTACTTTTGACATGCTCATGAAACCATATCTCAATAATAAATCACACGTGGTAGTTTCAATAATAGAGTGTAAGCCGCCATTTTACTTCTGAAAAGACCAGAGCCATAACATGTACCACATGCTCCCTAGTTAGCTTCCAGAATCAACTAGCTAATAAGTTCACCCACATACTAGAACATGATTTAGCTAACACAAGATCCATGTTGGAGTCTAGTGACATTTAAGTTCCATGTTGAGGTTGAGTGTTGAATTCAGGAAATGCTTTATAATCATGTTTTAGTCAAACGCAGCATGTAGTTTCCACCTACCTTATTCTTCTTCCACCTTCCACTTTCTTCCTTCACTTATCATGAGGCACCTCTCATCATAATCCATATAAGTTACAAAGAGTAGCATATGCTTCTTTTTTCCTTCCTTTCTTTTTGTTGAACAGAGTAGAATGAACTAGGGATAACAAAGTCCTTAAGGAACCTAATTACAACCTTAAACTTTTTCTTCCTTTCTCAATCCTGATCAGTTTTCAAGCAATCTCAGCCCAGAATTTTTCTGCTGTGCACAGAGACAATTCCAGTGAACAATCAAATATTCTGGAACTAATCATTCATTCACAAAGACATCCCTCTCCTATTAATTCATTTTCAATAGAACTGACCTTTGTTAATATGGACAGGTTGGCTCTACTCACCAGTGGGAATATTGAGTTTCTGCCAGCCACAGATGCCATGCAGCTCATCTCAAGTTGCAAGCTTGATTGCTCAAAATTGGTGCTGCTGGCGTTCAAGGCTGGCATGCATCTTAAACCCTTTGTATCCATCTCAATCCGGAACAACTATAGCCAGCAGAAACCTGTATGCTTGCTGGCCAAGAAGGCCAACCCACCTTTCTTGCATACATATAATAATCTAATTATTTTGGTCCTTCCCATGATAAATGTGAGTGCACTATCGGTTACAAGGTCAAGGAAAAATGAACAGGGTTTGTTTTTTGATGTACTATGCATGCAACCATGCGTATACAGCTTTACACCATGATGCTCCAGCAGAAAGACTGAAGACATCTTGAGATGATATTAAGAGAGAAAAAGATTATAATGGCTAAGGCAACTGTGAATCATGAGTAAGATTAACAAAGGAAAAAGAAAAAGAAAAAAGGACATTCTCAGAAGCTTCTTCATTGGCGTAGGTTCACATAACGTACTGGTTGGACACTATTGGGGTTGAGTTGACTTTTGGCTGCACAACATTTCCAATAGCAAATATTCCACTCCCGTCACCAGAATCTAGGCAGTGTGCAAATATCTTCCTTATTTTTCCAGAAGAAGCTAACTGAGAAATCATTGATGAATTTCCCTGTCCAAATCCAAGAATTCCATCAATTGTTTCACTTGATAGACCTAGATCTCCAGACTGTTGAGCACCGCACCTGTTTAAAAATATGATTAAACTTAGACAAAAGGTTTTTTTCTGAAAGAAAAAAGGAAATACTTGAATAAGTGAAGTGTCAGGTAACAAAAAGGAGAAAGAAAACATGGCATCAAAAAGAGATGAAGTCTATACAATCTTCAACTCTCATCAGTTCACAAAAAAAATGCATTTACCAAATCATTGAACAACAATGACCACATTTCAGACATTGAAATTTGGTCCCTCACCCCCATGCCACATCAAGTGCCTGGTGGTTCATAGATGCATGATAACCCAGCATGCACAGAGGAATAAATGTGTGGGTAATGCTTGAAAGCAAACATTTCTGTTCAAGAATTAAATCATATTTAGTGACATTTAAAGTGATGTTATTTGGTGACATTTTATATGACATGCTTTGGAGGCTAAGTTGTATGATTTCTTACCGGACATTTTTGAATAAAATGAAATTTATGAGCCTATGAGCTTTGAGAGATACCTTAGCATTTAAAAGTAAAAATATGCAATGTAAAGCAAAGTTTCAAAATTAACACTTTATGCTTAAGGAATTTGAATTATTAAGGTAATCCATTGTGGACTACAACAACGACTATAAAATCTATAGGGTTTGTGATTATCATGAAAGTGGGCCTATAGTAGACTGTACGAAGAGGCAAAACGGTAAATCTGGAAGTGCTCAAGGAAAAATCAATGCAGGTTTTGAGTTCTCATAACAAACAAAAATTGATGGGGGCCTTTTCTTGGGGTGGAGAAACAAGACCTAAACATGAAACAATGAAAAAACTAGCAGTCCTCAATTTACATTATGGGTGTTGAAAAGTCATGCAGGTAAAAACTCTTGATGAATATGAGTGCCCATGTTAATGAATAAGGTCTTAAGTCTTAGCAGGACAGGGGGTGTCCCAGTCATCCTATCCCATTCCGATAGAAAAATGAGATCGGGATAGGAGTGAGACATCAGAACCCAACCTTGCAGGAAAGAAAGAAAGAAAAAAGAAAGAATGGAAGGAAAGAAGAATGATAATAATGAAGAATAAAAAGAAAAGAGAGAAAAAAAGGGAAAAAGGAAGAAAAGAAATAATGAAACAAAAAAAAGAAATAAAAAAATGGAACGAAGAGATAAGAGTACAGGGATATTGTACTGTTATAGCCATCAGGATATAGTAAGATGGTGGGGCATCCTATTTGGTGGAAAAACCGGGAGATTGCCATCACACAGAACTTAAAATTTTGTTAATGAATATAGTGAACCCTCTACATTTAAGGAGAATTTGGAGCTAATTGTGGAGCCAGGATTCGCTCAGGGGGTAACGTTACTAATTAACAATTCATGAATATGTTTTTCTATCTCAGAAAACTTAAAAGCCTAAAAACTCAATTCTCACACAAATAAAATAAAAGATAACAAAATAAAATAAATTTAATTTCAATTTGTTAACCCAAAAGGCATGTAACTATTGCTTCTAATTAGCGAGCAATAATGTATAAGGTGTGGTTCCTATTAACAACAAGAAAGGGAAAAAAAATTAAAATCATGGAAACATACTAATGGGAAATTTAGGGAAAAAAGATAAGATAAAAGTGAAGAAAAGAATATTATCAAGCTCAATTTATGTGCTAATTCTTCCATTTAAAAAAAAAAGGAAAAAAATATCCTATAAACTCTCTATCCTGTCTTCCTCAAAGATAAACTTTTCTCTATCTCGAATAATCTTTAAATTATTCTTTACCATTTATGCTAATCAGAAACCTTATTTGACCAACAACATTATTAGAAGCTAGAAGGATAAGTTATTGAAGTCAGAGGTCCTTGCTCATTAAGAATATTTTGATAGGGAATGCAACCTTTAAAAATTTATATCTAATTAATATTTTAAAAAAATTCAGACACTCTACCTATAAGTGGAGCCTACTAGCATCTTAAATATTTCAAAAGTTAGTAATAGAAGGCAAAGAGACCTCTTTTACCTGAATTGTTAATTATGTATTTAAAAGAAATTATTATTTTCTTTCAGAGTAGGTGCCTAAAGAAAAATGTTAATAAGACTAAGTTAACTTTTCCAAGATTTCTAGGCAAAGGTAACTGCACCCCCCCCCCCCCCAAAAAACCAAAATCCTCCTACCCTGCTCTATATCCACCAAAATCTAGAGCAGCCACCATACTTCGATTAAATGTCTATGATTTCCTAATTTGATAACCACATGGGAAGGAAAACACAATCTTGCATAATCTCTTTCTAAAGTCCTAACATGGAAACATCTCATGTCCTGATGCATTGTGTTAGAAATGAGTCAGATCTAAACCACCTCTTTACTTCTCCCTTAAGTCTCTTCAAAAATCTGTATTTCCTGGAGTAAAAAGCAAAAAAAAAAATCATAGAAGCACACATACATCACATGCATCAAGATCTAGAGGAAGCATTAGCTAGGACTATGGAAGAGAAGAGTAGCTAAAAATATGCCATTATGAGCATCAAGGATGATGAAAACTCCCTCAAAATTGTACTTTCTGGATTCTGATGCTTGAAGATAATTTAAAGCATATTTATTATGAACTTTAGTGGTTCGTTTCATCTTGTGTCCTAAGATGGTGACATGATCATTTGTCACAAAAAAAAAAGAATAAGACTAGCAAATTAATTTGTTGGCAAGGCTATATATAACCTAAACATATCACATAAAACCAAACTTATCCATCAGTACTAAAAGGGGGAAAAGCTGTCATTCATCCACAAACAAATCCTAACTAGTTGAGCAACAAACATTACTAACAATATCTCTCACATTAATCAATTTATTGCCTTGGCTCAAATTAGGAGATCCAAAATGCAATATGCAAGACAAACCCTCCTGTCCTTACTAAGAAGTACTAAAACTTTCCATAAATGGCACATCATGCCCTACAGATAATACTTATACACAAGGATTCAAATTTTGGTATCAAGCCCTGTCTTGGTCTGGACTGGGTCACTACAGTACGGAGTCAATACCAAGATAGTTGAAGGATGCTCCTATGATGGTCCTAAACAAGCATTGAAAATTAAAAAAGGAAAGAAAATTGAAAAACTAAAATTAAAAATCGGTGTCTCCAGTTGCCAAGTCATCCCAAGTATCAAGGCCTAACAATCCCAGTCCATCTTGACATAGCTGAGACGTCCCAACTGGGACAAATTGGGAAGACTCAATCTAGAGTCCTAGGGTCTAGATTCCTTCTGCAACCCGATCTCTCTAGTCTAGTATGGTACCACTAGGATGGACCGAGCCTTTGCCTTTTATGATGGTAACTATAAAAAGTATAACAAACATGAAGCACCCCATAACATGGCCCAAATTTTGCAAATATGAAGGAGAATGTTGCATATATATAATTCCTAAACCAATGGGACCACTCAACACAATAGAAATGATGACTCTCTTTGCAAGTAACAGAGGTTTATGAGTTTTTCAAGTACCAAACTCTCAAACATCTTTGTCATGTTTATCATCTTAATTCGAAACAATGACAAAGTGCTGATCACAAGATATGGTGCTTTATCAATTATATTTGGTTATTAATTTCTTTAATGGGATGATAGACTTATTTAGTTGCATATCCCATGTTCAGAGTTCAAAACATCTTACTGTGGAAGATCGAAGTTAGAAATTGATAGAAAAGCAAGGATATGTGCCTGCATGAGTAAGGAAAAAAATAATTTATTCTGAAAAAAGTTCTATTCTAGCTTATCGTCAGCTATGGATTCCATTTATTGGGCTTGGACAACTAAAGTTATGTAGTTGCCCACCAACGAATAAACTACCAAGATCCCAATTTTATAGTTTCTTTTTTCATATTCTAAATGAAAGACCCAGCCCTTTCTCCAAAAAAAGGGGGGGACGAAGTTTCTTTTAAGAGAAGTAAATCATGTAAAATGAAGTCCATCGACCCAAACCGATGTGTTAAAGTTATATCATGCAAAGAAAGTGAACTTAACAAAACTTAAGATATGTATATCATGCAAATTATAGTTGGATCAACCCTTTTAAATTCTTAAAAAGCTAGCAAGAATGTTTATGGAAAGATTTGCGCATGTATGAATTTTTATGTACCATGCATGAATTTTATGTACCTATGAATGCAAATACATACATATGCATCTAATAGCTCCAAGAATGTTCATTAAGCATGTAATGAGGTTGTCAAACCACCAGACGTTTATAGGTGTTGAAACCAGATATGGAGGTATCGTACCTACTAGTCCATAGGATCATACCAATGATATATTAGCATTAGTACATATCCAAGTAGCATTTTTTACTAACACATGGTACTACTATATCTCAAATTTCTTGTGCCAGCAAACAAGTATACCATGTATAAATATGCATAGCATTGTGCTAATATCAAGAATTTAAACATTAGTTGACCCTTTTAAACACCAAATGGAACACCTACGAAGCCAGATAAGCATTTGAATAAAATGTTCCTAAAAAATAATAAAATTGCATGGGGTTTTGCTTGGTATATTTTTTTATTCATGATATTGACACTGGACCATAAATCTGAACCTCCAAATAGAAAAGGCTATAAGTGGTATTTTTCCTTGTTACCCGTTCAACCAATCGAATATTTTACAAACATTGTGATGGTGGAAAAAGGTAACATCATCATTGATACTCGATGGCCAGAAACTATCACATGATAATTGTTAAAAGGAAAAGTTTCATCATTTTTTTATGAAATTTGTTTCTAGCTATTGCACACTCCTTTCCAAGGTTCAAATACACGTAAATGGTGGGGCATCCCACCATCTTAGTGTCTCGAATGTTTGGTAACATGCCCCATCTTGAATGTCAAGATAAAACAAATCAAGAAATGAACTAAGATAGGATGAGGCATCCACCATCCCAAGTGTCAGTGCATATGATATCTAGTTGTACAAAGAAACCAAGATGGCTTGTCCCATGGTAGTTGAAACCTTGATTCTTTGTTATGTCTAATTTTTGGGCATGGAACCCTGGCTATTGCTTTTTTTAGTACCAAGCCATTGTTCTTCTTCCTTCCCCCTTCTCTTCTTCTTTCTTTCTTTTTTTTTTTTGGCAATTATATACATAGAAGCTGCCAGCTCCTTGTTCTCTGATAGCTCCCACTTCCTCCTTAACATCCATTGCAAGCTTGGGTCTTAATCCTCCGAACTACTAGTCAAGTACCTACCTTGTTCTCTCCTTCTAAGTTTTAAATTAGGTGATGTTTAGTCCTCTTGCAAGTTGGCATCGCTCTTACTCTACTTTTCCTCTTCTAGTAATTTGATTTCCGACATATGATCCCACAAATTTCATACACAGATCTTGCTTTCTTACAATCCAATGTTAGTCCAAGTTTTAGGTCTGTTGAGGGAAATGCTTAAATCAATTACTTAAATTTTATTAGCAAGTTGGGGAAGGCAATATTGAAAGACTGCAAGAAATCCATAAATATAACCATGGAAAAAGATTCAATTATATCTACACACACACACACATATATATATATATATATGAATGAGAGGGAGAGCACAGCCCTCTACAACAGATAAATAAGGTAGACTGTTAATGATTGAAGTCAGCAAAATATAAGCCAAGAAAGAGGAAGAGGGGGAGAGAGAAAGAGAGAGACAGAGAGACATGGCACATCCATGTCATTCATATTTGTTGTCCGATATGCAGACAGATCTTCCTACATTCCTTCCCTTACCATAATATTTCTATTCAGAGACAAAAATAGTCTTCGATTTTGAAAAGCTACAATTGGCTTGATACATATAATAAGTACTTATGTTTAGCATTGGTTGAATTGGTAGGTATGGACAATCCAGTTGATATGCACGGTTGGTTGGGAAAAAAATATAAGGTACCAAAGCAAACCTCAATTATATGCATATGTAGAGTGATTTGTATTTCATAAAAAGAACATCCAAAAAACATTAGATTGATAAATAATAAAGTTGTCAACTACTAGAGTTATGCAACCATGAATCACTCACTCCAGTACTTTACTTTTACTAAATAGTTTTTCTATTAAGTGATTTAAATTTTATAAAGCTTTTTAGAAATGTAAAATGTTCAAGCATCAATTAATATCTAAGGGCTTATTTCTATGCAAGTATGAGTTGACCTTGGACAACCGAGACCTCCAGCCAAGATTGTGGGAAAAGCACAGATGGGAGAAAAGAAATTGGGAAGGAAACAGTATGTCCAGGGCCCCCACGAGGTTTGTGATCCAAAAAATTCAGGATGCCCTTTTCCACTCAAAAGGTGGTTTCTCATATCCTAATATTTTTAGGATCTTATAATATTTAATTTCCTTGAAGGAAAGGTATCTTTCCTTCAACAATTAATTAATTCCCAGCTAATTCCATGTGGAAACTCTATATGGAAAATTCCCATGGATGATCTATACCAGCATCCAAACAGCCCCTAACTGGAACTATTAATGGACTCTTTAAGTAAATACATTTTTTACTTAAAGAGAGAATTAGTTAAAACTTTTAATGCCTTTGATAATCAAATAAACAAGATGCCGGCCCAAACAAAGGCAGCCCCTAGGCAGTCATGTGCCTGCATAGGCACTTAGGTCGCTGTATTGCTTGAAGGCATGCAGAGAGTTTGTTGGCTAGGCAATTGGATTGTCTAAGCACCTAGGCAGGACTGTCTAGGTGGCTGGGCAGCCACTTGCAACAACCTTGACATTCAAGTTATGGGCAAGCAAAAGCCCAATGACAAAACAAGAATTTTGCATAAGGGGAGGCCTAGGCATTTTTCCAAATTAAAGAGTAAAGACTCAAATGATCTTAAACACAAGGATTCGCTTCAATGTTTGGATTTCAATATTTGTAGAGAAACAGAATAGGCTTATATTTGTGCGTGTGTGTGTGAGAGAGAGAGAGGGGGAGGGAGAGAGAGAGTGGCGCAGGCAGGCGCACACACAGAAAGATGAGAATATAGATATAATAGAAGCATAACACATGAATGGCATTTGCATTGCTTAAACTAGAACACAAAGGAAATTAAAAAAGAAAGAAATACATTTGTTAACAGCTATCTTAGCTCCAGCTTCTAGAACTTAGGTTGCACATACACAGAAAATTCAATCTGTTTGTATTAAATTGATATAGATCAAGACAAAGAACAATAGTCGATTCGCAATCAGCATAGAGCTTACCCAAATATAACACTTGCGTTGATCGGTTCTGTTGGTGATGACCAGAAACCCCATCATACTGTATATAATCTGTCACAAAATACCCAGTGCTCGAGCTCCCATCGCCATAATTCACCTGATACAGGCACAACTCATCCGAGGAGCAATCTGCATCCCTGCTTCTATAAATCGATGAACAGAACGTCTCACTGCATGACACAAGGCTTCCAGTCTTGGAACTTTGTGGATCATAAAAGGTGAGCTTCATCTGTACAGGATATTAATATTAAAACGAAAACAGTAAGCAAAAAATCAAGAAAACGATATCCAAGAAGCCGACCACCCACATTTATAACTTTACACTTCTAATTATAAACAAGAAATATTTCCATTTCACAATCCAAAAACATACCCCAAAAGAGCTTTTCCTCGGGCAACGCTTACAGCTGAAACAATTCACCCAGAAAAGATCGCTTCCAGTGTCAACCTGCACGTAGTAGTTCTTGGGAGGCGTCCCAATCCTGATTTGAGTGTAGTACAGCCTGCAGAAAAACTTTTTAGAACAAGAAAAGCGAGGAGAGGGGATTTCGGAAGAGGAGAAGAGACGGGTACCCGATGTTGTTGGGAGAGCCGAGGCCGGCAATGGGGAGGTTGATGGAGGAGAGAATTCTCTCATGGCGGCCGCTGTCGTGGGCCTTGAAGTCTTCGATGGCTGCCGGCTTCCGGCCGGGGAGCTTTGGTGAACTCGGAAGACCCCGGTTCCACTGGCAGTGGGAGCAAAGGAGATGAAGAGGAGAAGAGAGAGAGTAGGAGGAGAGAGGGAAGGGCCGAAGGTTTCGGCACGGCCATGGGGGGTTTCTGGTGTTTTGGGTCTGTGGCTTCTGGTGGGCTGAACTCTGAGATGCATGGAGGAAAGAGTTTATTATCGAAGAAAAAGCAAGGGAAAGAAACGACAGCAGAGGAAAAGGAAAGCAACTTTCGAAGCTATGCGGTTTTCCGAAATGGCCGAGAACCAGCCAAAGAGGCTCGCAAAACAGACATGAAAAAAAAGGCAGTCGCTTAGCGTCAGGGTGAACAATCCAGTGGGTTCAGACAGGCTATTTTTTTGGAGGCTATTTGCGAGGGATGACAAAGCACGTCTCCTTGTTTCTTTTGTTGCTATGGCCTGACACCTGGTTCTCCGGTCAAAGCTATTATTTTGTTTGTTTATATATTATCTGTTTTTAAAGGATTTATTAAGATTACAAAAAGATGTTTCAATTGGGGAGAACCATCCATCAACCGAGCAATCCCTAGATAGTCTTTGAGTAGGCTTTGAAGTGAAGTCTCTTGATATATTATCAAAGATTTTACTAGTTTAGCAAACTCCACCCTTGATATCTATCTCCCTATATGATCAAAAATTTTACTAGTTTTGCTAGTTGATACCCTTTACGAGTTGCCATGAAAAAAATTCTATCATCTAAAAAATAAAAATAATTATATTTTAAATAATAGTATGTACTAAAGAATTGATTCAAATGTCAAGAAAACTTTTTTTTTCTTTCATAAAGGTTTTAGCATAAATCAAATCTTCCCCTTCTATTTCTCTTGTCCCTTTCTTATTATTTCTATCTTCTTTCCCATGGTGCTACCATGCCCTATTTGTTATGTCAGATAGTTATCTTTCCATAGCTGGACCAACACCTCAAATATAATTATATTAATATTATAGTGACTCTTTTCATGAACAAAATTTAGAAATCAATTCTAACAATATGATTCTTTATCTTGTTCACCTGCTAAACATTACTATTTTATATTAGTGATCGCTAAGTGTTTGTTCACCACTTATTACTTAAAAGGAGGATGTGGATTCAATTCTAATTGGAGCTAGTCCTTTTAGCATGGATCGGTATGAGATTTTTAAAAAAGTAGAGATTAAATCTTAATCTAAAAATATATATATTCTAAACCAACGATGAAAAGATATGTATCAATAAAGCAACACAAGAGAGCTAAACAAAGAAAAAAGGAAAATATTTTTTGAACAATGAAAAAGGAAAAAAAATTATCTTATAATCAAATAAAAATGGGTGATAATAGCTATTTCAAATAACTAGAAAGATGAATGAAGTGAGTTGATAGGAGAGAAGGGCATCTAGGGCAAAATCATAGATGGTCATTCGGTCCCTCTCTGGTTTAGGGTTAAAGATTTGGACCTAGGGTTTAAGGAATCATAAATGATGGAATGCTAAAGAGCTCTAATTTGGTATAACATCTTTTAAGCTCTTGCTTTATAGCCTTCTAGTTTCATTCTTCTAGCTAAACAAGAACTTTCAACCACCATAAAAGCAACACTTTATTTACAACAATTATGATAATTGGTTAGCCTTATCATCATCATCATAATCATCAATTTATTTTCACATAGCTGTGATTCTCGGGTATCTTTATGCTTCCTAAAGCAAAAATATCTTTTTGAATAATATAGAAAATAGATTAAATTATTGCATTCTTGATATAATAGAGAATGGCATCAAAAAGATTAATAGCTTTGAGCAAGTCATATTTTTATGAGTTGCATCATGCTAGTCTTTTTTCCCTCTGAATTATTATGTTGCCATGGTTGTCAAATTATATTGCATTTGAAAATTCTTATAGAATTTATGTGCCTTAGAATTTTGCATGAACTATCTTAATGTAGGCTGACCAAGAGATCAAAATATATAAGACTATTTCTATAGATCAAGTGAGAAGCCATTTCGGCATTTGAATACAATGTGCAAATGCATGTCATTATATATTTTGATCTCTTGTGTCCTTTCAAACAAATTGTCATCAAACCATAAGTTGTATACCATGTGATGTGGCCCACGTGTAAGTTAACGATCGGAGTTAACTGACGGTAGAAGTCAAAAAGATGTCGGCCGAAGCCTCTAAGGTGGCCTCGTCTCTGAAATCGGCCTCAGCCTCCAAGACGGCCTCCTCTTCGGACTCGGCCCTAACTCCTAGGCGGCCTCCTCTCTGGACTTGGCCCTAGCCTCTAGTGATCAGGCATCATCATATTGGCGCACCAGATAGGGAAGGGTACGCACTGAAGGAATGATAGCTCTGTGACACTAAGTTACAAGCTCATCCCCTCTTAGACAATAATGGTGGTGGCACGTGCTCAAGAGGCTTCTACTAGTTATGTTCAGGGGCATCCACAGCATGCTGAGCAGCAGAAGGTCAGCCTTCCTGTTCCTTCCTCGCCATCAACCTTGGCCACTCCACGAGAACAACTAGCCACCCTCATCCAACAAGTCCAAGCTCTGGTTGCATCAGTCCACGAGTTGTTGGAGCAACGCTCGATGGCCACTCAGCAGTAATCCGGGCCTCCTATACTGCATTCAGCAGCTGCACCAGCTAGCCAACAATCTACTCACGGGAGATCTCCTTCAAGAAAGCATCACCATCATCATGCTTCACCTACTTACCTAGTTATATTGAATTCTTTAATTGAAACAAAATACTTGATAGATCTTTGGATCCCGTACTAGAGCTGTTCACACGTTTGGCCTTTACGAGTTTTCATGCAGAGCTAATATTCCTTTGGAGTGGATAGATCATCGAGTGAAGACGGTGTAGCAAAATCTTTGCTTAATTGCCAGGAAGACTCATGACCTTCTTTCTCTTAAAAATCACTCTTATGCTTTGTTTCCTATCCCCTCCCTATTTATAGAAGGAAGGAGAAAATAGAAGGGGCGAGCATATGGATAAAGGGGTTTATAGATGGAAGGTGGGGAATCCCCTCCTTGTTTATAGTTGGAAGGAGGGGATAGAAGGGGTGAGCATATGGATGGAGGGGTGAGAACCCTCGGAATGCCTATGTGTGAAATCCTATCCATATGCAGCAAATTTGGAGATCAAATCTTTAAATCCAATTTAAAATCAATTTTAAACATTTAATCCCTTAATAATAGGGAGCAATCACGGTGTTATAGAAGAGAGAGACTAATCCCTAGATATTCTCTATCATATAGACATTCTCTATCCTAGTGCATGGGTTCAAACCCTCGCCTTAATATATTTTATATTAAATGCTTATTTTATTGGTTTAGGAAAAAATATTTTAAACCCCACAATTATCGTATCTTTTTATATTTTACTTGTTTAGGCCAAAAAATATTTTTATTTAAAAAAAAATTATCCAAAAATATATCCGAGAGAGAAAAGAGTCCCAATGTACCAGAACTCATTATGTTAAGCCTAGTTGCTAACAATTAGTGATCCGTCTTCAAGGAACTTGATCCAAAACATTAAAACATTAATCGAATTAATGTAAGGACCAATGTGAGGAGTTTAGCCCCTATTATATGTGACCTTATAGGTTTCAACCTATCTGGTAGTAAGAATAATTCCTAATCAGTATTATGATTACATCAAAACTCCTTTCGGTGGGTCGAAACAATATCGATTCTACTCAAACTTGGAATCAACGATCCTATATATTTATCAAGAGTCCCGACAGGGTGCTAGGTCAAGGATAACCCATCAAACCCTCAACACCGATCATATGCAATATTTATTTGACTTGAGTTCAACTTGTGATTACTCATGGAAACTCTTTCCATTATCACCTGCCATGGCCATGGATTCATGAACATAGTATTCTAAACAACATAAGATATACTTTCTACTCCTACATTAGGATCACTGTAGCCAACGTACATAATAAGGCCCTTGATGCCTAAAAGGTTCAAGGTAATATATAGTCAAACTATAATAACCCTAATATGAGTAGTCAAAGTATCATAGGTAGAGAACCACTTACACTACTATATCTTCGAGAAGTCACCGACGAGTGAGTAGACATCCTACTGACTTCTCATATGGTCATGCTCGGTATCGATGTTTTATATCTACCAGTATTCTTGCCCTGGTAACTCACACCACATACAAGAGATTCGTATCAAGGTAATCCATACTCCAGTCTAAACGGATCGATCATCGTCGCCATGATTGATCAATTGATTAAGAATGTTTTAGGAGTTAATCTATTATGGTATGTATCTTCAATTTCTAACTCTTGAAAATACATATTATTGAGCATCAACCTCATGGACAATATATGATCCATCAACATATATGAAAAAAATTACTTAATAAAATTTATTTATTAATGATGATAATCATGTGCAAAATAAGTCCTAGATAAAATACAATATGTAAGCCAAAAATTGACTTTCCAGGGCACTCATCTAACTGATAATATCTAGCTTCTAAAACTTGAGCAAGCAAAGAGTTCTCATAATGGACTAGTCTCCATCCTTGCTTAGCTAGGAAGGTTTGATTAAAACGGTAAAGTCATCTAAAACTAAGTCCACCAAGCTACTTCAATACCTAGCTTATCTAATCCTACCCAGTGAATTTTATTATTCTACCCTTGACCACCCCACCAAAATTCACTCATCATGGACTCAATTATGGCACACATTAGTTGGAATTTTAAAGCAACTTATGATGTAGTTGGTATGGCCCGAAGAACTGCTTTGATGAGGATCTCTTTACCTACTCTTGAAAGATTTTTTTCTTTCCAACCTTTAAGTTTCTTTGAAATGCGATTTTGGACTAAGCTAAATGCCTCCTTTTTTGATCTTTCAAAAACTATACGAAGACCTAGGTACTTCTCATGTTTTTACATTGCTTTTACTACCACATCCTTATGTACATGAAACTTGCTTTCTTGCACATTCTGACTAAAGGAAATTTTGGACTTGTCCAAATTTACATGTTGTTCTAAAGTTTGTCAATATTCTCAAGCACATGAAAGATTTTGTTTACCTCTTGTTTTGTAGCTCCCATAAATAGTATAGTATAATCAATAGAAAAAAGATGTTTGATCAAAGGAACTTGCCTATATAGAACCAAAGCACTAGAAGGTTCGTGCTTTGAGGTCAATGCGCGACGGTGCTCTGGCACTGTGTTGCAGGCTGTCTTTAAGATTCGTGCTTCCGCCCCTGTTTTCCCCTGATCTCCGGCGATCGTCCTTATCTCTGGCTGGGCTTTCATCTTGTTCTTTCTCCTGCTGTTCCCCTTGCCTTTATGGCGGCCGATGGGGAAGCCAGTGCTCGGGTTGTTGGGCAGAAGGAGGGTGTTTCTGGCTATCTCTGGGTCTCTCCATCACCTACGCCGGCTGAAGTGGTGAGGTTGGAGACCTCTTTTCCAGAGGTGGTAAGCATCCTAGTGGTGGAGCTGGAGGCCGAGATGGATGGATGGCAGAGGAGGGCCATCCTGGTTCATTCCTTCCAGAAATGGGTTCCGGCTGCTGCATTCGTCCAGGAACTCAGGCATTCCAGAATTAGGGTGAAATCGTCCCCATTAGCTTGGCATTTAGGTGCCACATCTTTCACTTTGAAGGCCTAGAGGCCTCTGATTTGGTGTTGAATCGGCCATGGGTCATCAATGGGCAGGTTATTGGAATGGAGCTGTGGAGGCCGGAGTTCATACCGGCGGCATATGCCATTCCATTTGCTCTGGTGTGGGTGAGATTGCCAAACCTCCCATTGGAGTTCTGGAAGGAGGAGTTTCTCATGGCAATTACGGAGCCAGCGGGGCAATTTGTGTGTGCGGATGCTTCTACTCTGGCCAGAAGCAGGGGGGGTTTGCCAGAGTATGTCTCTGGGTTGATCTCCATCATCCTCTTCGACCGAGGACCCGAGTTCAAGGCATCAATCGTCCATTCTGGCAGCAATTTGCCTTTGAAAACTTGGAGGGGATCTGTTTATGCTGTGGAACGCTGCATCTTGAGGGTCCTTGCTCCGTGCCGGCTGGGTCGGGTGAGGATGGAGCAGCGTCGGGTCTGCTCTATGGCCCATGGTTGGCTGCTGTTCGTCATCGCCGGGTTGTATCAGGGCCCCAGTGGGAGGTAAGGAGGAAGCCTCATCCGGTGGCTTCTTAGGGAGTCGCTGGCAGTGGTTCAGCCTCCCAGCTGAGGCAAGCTGCTAGTCGTTCGGATGCGGCTGAGAAGGAGGGGTGGAGTTCTCCGTTGAAGGTGTCTCGCCGGAGGGTGCCAACGATGAAGAAGGTTGTGGTGGTGCCTGATTTAGTCTCGGGGTGTTCTGAGGTTGGAGTGAAGAATGGCATTCCTGTCACTCCTTCAGTCGAGGAGGCCATGCCGGGTCACTTTGCTTGTGCCGGTTTTCCTTCTTCTGAGAAGGGCCTGATGCAAGCTGAGAAGGAGGGGTCTTCTGTTTCTGGTTTCTCACAATCTTAGATGAATCTTAACCCTTTTGCCTCTATTGGATCAGGATTGGTTCTCGGCTGTCATCAGGATAGTAGGGATGCTTGTCCTGGTCCCCTTAAGAGGGCTAGACCAGTTGATTGCCCTGCTCTGAGATCTATCTCCAAATCTGAGAAGCAGAAGGGGAAAGGCAAAGCTCCTATGTCTAAATGTATCGGGGTGGGTTCCTTCTCCCCAGTCAAGTTGTCTCAGCCCTCCTGTTGTCAGGTTGGTGTATAGGAGGTGGTGATGCCCCGCCCTGATAGGGCTGTCGGCATGTCCTTGGAGGTTTTGGTTGAAGAAAATTCGGGCCTTGTGTTATCGACTCAGTCTCTCCGGCCTGCTGCTCTAGGCGTTGTCTCGGATGGACTAAAGGTCGGTTCTCCTTTGATATCTGAGGGTGAAACCTTGTCCAATGGGTGCCTTTCTGATACGGCAATGGTGAGGACCAGGGAGGGGTCCCAGCTTCCCCCAGTTTGTAAATGAAGTTTTTAATTTGGAATGTTCAAGGAGCTCAGAAGCTTTCCTTTCGATCCTCGTTTATAGACTGCTGCAGTTTTATAATTTTGATATATGTGTTCTTTTGGAAACTAGGATGTCGGGTGATTCTTTGGCCCGGTTTTGGAGACAGATTTCCCAGTCTTGGTCCTCGTATGCGGTGGAGGCTGATGGTATGTCTAGGGGTATCTTGGTCATTTGGCGTGACTCTGCTATTACAATTGATGCTATTCACCAGTATAATCAGCTGATTGGTCTTCTTGTCACCGAGGGGTCGTTTGACCCCTAGCTTCTTTCGGCTGTTTATGCTAGTACGAATTATCGGGAGAGACGTGTCCTTTGGACTGAGCTGCTTTCCCTCCTTGCTCAAGGTCTCCCAGCCATTGTTGCTGGAGATTTTAACTGCATCACTAAGGCTAATGAAAAATATGGGAGCAGACGGGTTACGGCCTCAGCTGATATTAATGAATTTAGAACTTTTATCGGGTCTGTAGGGTTGTTGGATCTGGGGTATTCTAGGACCCAATTCACTTGGTGTAATAACTGTCAGGGCTCTGCTCGTGTTTGGGAGAGACTTGACAGAGCTATGGCTACGGCTCAGTGGCTTCATAAGTATCATGCGGTTGCTGTTTCACACCTTCCCAGGATTGCTTCCGATCATTGCCCTATTTTGATCTCTACGGAGCTTGATCAGTATCAGCGCAGACAGTTTAGATTTAAGCATTTTTGGTTGGTCCATTCTGCGGCTCGGTTTATCATTTCTCAGATTTGACATCTTTATGTCAGGGCAATGCTATTTATTGTTTATCTCGGCATCTTATGCTGGCTAGACACCGTCTTTCCAGATGGAATAGCATGGAGGTGGGGAATTTGGTTAGACAAGTTGAGATGGTCGAAGCTGATATTACTGCTTTTTTTAAAAAGGTCAAAAAAAAAAAAAAGAAGCGTTCTTAAACTATGGCAAAATGAGGAGGGAAAAAGAAACGATTTACTTGTTAATTTGGGAAATCGAAGATTACCATAAAAAGTGGTACAAGTCAAGAACATTCTGAAGCGTGTCATGCTGCTGCTAGACCTCCGAATTGTTGAAATTTTTTTTTAAAAAAAAACCTTCTGGCTTCCAGAAGGGTGTAAAATGTCAATTATAAAAAGTAAGAAAGAATATGATATGACAAAATTCCTGCCTCCGGGTCCCCCAAACTGGCAAGGAAATTATCGATAACCAACATACAAATTTTATTTAAAGATACATTTTTTAATATTTTATTTTTTAATTAATTTTAAGTTAAACTATTATTTTAGGATTTTTGTTTAAAGTAAAAGCATCTTAATTTGATATTTAGTAAATCATAATTTTTTATTTTTTTTAAAATTTACTTTTGAGAGAGAGAGAGTTAACTTTTTGTATTTAAAGAATTTATTTTTTTGATATTTTTATTAAATTCAAATAAAAATACTCTCTTATTTTTATAAATTTTTTAAATAAATAAGAAAGAAATAGAAAAGAGTAGGAAGAAAGAATGAGAGAGAAAAGAATATGTGAGCTTATATGACATCCAGCATAATGGTTGTATCAAAATCAGACCGAACTAGTTCGAAACAAATGGTTTTGTATGGCTTGAGGCTAATAACAAACTGGCAAGCTAAAATGTACCAATTTTTAATTTGTTTAGTTCAGTTTAGGCTAAACTGATTGATTTGGTATGATACATCTCATCCTAGAAGGATCCTTCAATAAAAAACATTTGGGTATAAGAAAGATTCAAAAAAATGAAAAAGAAAATATAAAAAATTGATATGATAACATGACAACCAAAAAGAAACTGGTATTCATGATATATGGGATATCGAATATATGACATCCCCAATATCAACTAAGCTATAAAGAAGTTTTGCACACTACAATAAAAATTTTAGATTGCAACCTTTTTTCTTGATGCTTTTAAAAGCAAAAACCCTACTGCTGCTTTTTTTAAAGTACAAAAAATTAATTAATTTAACGATGCTTATTAGTGTCAAGGAAGCATCGGGGATGTTTTAAGCATCGGTGTCGATCCCTTCTTTACCCCCCGCACCCTCGACTACGAGCCCCTCTCCGCCCTACTTTAGCCCCCGCACCCTCAACTCCGAGCCCCTCTCCGCCCTAGCTTCTCCCTCGCCCTACCGTTCGTACTCCTCTTCCTTTTCGTCGCCATCGACACCACTGCCAGCATCCTCCACCCCATCTTCTAAAGCCCTGCACTGCTCTAGAGTTCTCGCTTCGCTTCCTCCCACCCTTTCTGGAGGCTTTGGTATCGCTTTCGTCACCTTTTTCCAGAGAAATCTATCCTCCTATATCTTCTTTCCTCCGGTTGTTCCTCCATTGCATGAAAAGAAAAGCCTATTTACAACTGCCATGATTGCCTCCCCAGCATCCAAGCTCCTCAATAATCTTCGATCCTTCAGCATCCGCTCCGATGCTGCCATCCGATCGTTCTCCACCAAGATTTGCGAAGCTCCACAAACCCTCGACGTCGATCGCTGCGCTGATGACTCCCCTATCCCCGCCAGATGTTGTGGTGGTGGCTGTTGACGCTCGTCACTGGAACTAGACGTCGGAAAAAAATTTGACTGCCGAGGTAGTCCTCTCCAGAGCGAACGGCCTGCAAGAAGTTCTAGTACCGGAGGGAGCTTCAGTGGGGAACCTCCGATGGTCAAGTTAGCAACCGAGGTCACAGTAGAGAGGGAGCTCTTCTAGGGTTTTAGAATGTGTAAGTCAATGTAAGTATGAGCGTATGGATACTTGTACCTTTATTCTGGAATCTCTTATCCTTTTTATAGACCTTCGGTATCTGCTTGGAAATTAGTCACGTGGAGTTCCGTGAAAAGAAATGTCTGTTGGGATAATAGCTATTACGTGAATAGAGGCTGGTCGGTGGGCCTTGTCCCATCGAGCGCATGGGTCTGACGGTTGGTGGGCTTGTCAAAAGCTGCTGGGGTCGACTTGGAAGAGTCGGAACCGCTGGGGGCTGACTTGGAAGAGTGCAGCCGCTGGGGGCCGACTTGGAAGAGCATGCCGCTGGGGGCCAACTTAGAAGAGTCAGGGCCGCTGGGGGCCAACTTGGAAGAGCACGGCCGCTGGAGGCCGACTTAGAAGAGTTGGGACCGCTGGAGCCGATTTGGAAGAGCGGTCGTCATCTTTCGCTCACGCCGTCGGTCAGCTTTGCCGTTAATGTCCATGTAGTGCTACCAGCCACATCAGATGCACCCCCGCTCCTGAGCTCGAGGGGCCATGCGTCCATTGACCCTTGGGCAAAAGGAGCGCAAAAATTCATAATAATGGTTGGCTTTTGCGTGCCTTTAATCGTTGGAAGTGTGGCGCGCTCTTCCGAGGCGATGTCGCTTCGAAAATCTTCTGTAATCAAGTGAGATAGGTGGGGATGATGTCAGCACCGGGCGCACCAAGAGAATATCTCTTGAAGGATAAGAAAGAGGCGGGTGCCATCATTACTTTGCTGTTCTCCATGTTTTATCATTGGCCAAAAATCTCTCTTTCTAGGCAGAACAGAGGCATTGCACCTCGAGTGTTGGCGGGATTGTCGACAGTTGGACACCTTGTGCAATGGTAGCAGACCACGTGGCAAGGTCTCGGGCAAGGCGATTCAAAAACATGGTATAAAATCGTCCCTCGCGCCCGAGAGAGACCTTTATGCCATCATTGTCTTCTTTGTCGTTCTTCTTCTTCTGAGCACTGAGTCCTCGAAGCTCGAAACTTTCAGTCTTCGTCTTTCTCCTTGACACCGGGTTAGTTCCCCCTTTTTGTTTCTTTTCCTTAAACCCATGGACCGTCGTGCCATTAGGGAGGATAAGAGACCCATGGTGAGCTCTTCTTTCTCCTCTGATGATGAGGATGATGTCCCTCTGGTCCACCATGTGCCCCAACCAGTCGGGGGAATCACCATCCGCGATCGTCCGACAGTAAGTGCTCAGCCATCCTCTTGAGTGCCCCCAGCTAGGGTAGATCCTCCACCCTCAGCCCGTCCGGCCCCTCCTTCGGTAGCCAGTTCCAATTTGGCAGGGCCGGGGGATGGCTTTCACCATGACTCCCGAAGAGATAGAAAGCCTTAGGAGTAGGTATAGTGTCCCCAGTTTTATCCGGTTATATATGCCAAGACCTGAGGATAGAGTAACCTCTGATCTACCCAGTCAGGTTGCTCTGTATGAGGAGTTCTTTAGGTGTGGGCTGCATCTTTACTTTCATCCTTTCTTCTTGAACTTGCTAGATAGATATAGATTAGTTCCTGCACAATTAACTCCGAACTCGATTTGGATCATCTGTGCATTCATCATCCTTAGCTTCTTTCAGGGCTCAGAAGCTAGGCTTTCTTTATTCTAGGCCTTCTACAAGCTCCGCCACCACGGCGAGGACGCATGGTGGATTTTCACCTCCAGGCCGGGTCAGGCTTTACCCCTTCATCTTCCTTCCAAAGTTAGGTGATGAAAATCCTAATTTTTGTTCACCCACATGGAAGGAGTGAAGGCAGACTAGAGAGAACCTGATGTTGGCCCCAATAAGAATTCCGCCATGGATGAGAGGGACCAGGAGCTCTACGACTGTATGATGTCCTCCGAGATCCCCTCCTACAAAGAATTGTTGGCCGAGGAGAATCTCTATGAGGCTGAGTTGGCTCCGGCGGTTGGTGAGCACGAGACATGTCCTTCTCGTCCTCGGGCCCAGCTTTTTCCTTTACTAACTGTTAATTTCTTTATGCAGCAATGAAGGTGCCCGCCAAAAAGCTGAAGGTGCCATGCGCAAAAAGAGGCAAGAGGTCGGTGAGGAGGTAAGGCCGGCAAAGAGGGTGCAGCGCAAGGCCCAGAACGAGCCGGCCCAGACCAATGAAGCTCCTATGGAGGCACCCCCAACAGAGGTGGCTCTAGCAGTGGCGGCCTCCGAGGAGGAGGCAAGAGAAGGTGCCTCAGCTGAGGCACAGGCGGATGAGGCAGATCTCACGGCGACCGAGGTGATAATAGAAGAGGAAAATCCCAGCTGCCCCCGAGCTGGCGGTCATGGACTTGGATCCCAAAAATGGGACTCCTGTCCCTGTAGAGCCGACCGAGGTGAAAGAGCCAAGGGCTGACGATGGACATCCAGCTCCTCTAGAGTCGGAGGCAGGATGGGCTCCCCCTGGCCGAAGAGGGAGAGGCAGCCACGAGGGCAGAAGATGCCGAGGCAGGAGCGATAGGCGAAGGCGGGCCGAGTCCGAGGAATTGCCACCGCCGATAGCCCAAGTCGCTGTCAGGCGGGCAGTTGGGAAAGTACTAGCCTGTTGACCCAATTAAGGATTTTGATGATTAACAAAACTATTTGAGTACAACATTTGAAGTTACTAATAATTTTGATTAAGTTTTTCAGATTATAAGTTAATTTGATAATCAAAATCAAGAGTCAAATCAAGTTCTGGTTCAAATCTAATGTCAAGGTAAGATTGCAGACATTAGAGTCGACACATGGAATCGCAGAGTCAACTATGGAAAATGGCACAGACTTAGAGTCGACTCCGGGACTGTTAGAGCCGACTCCAACATAAAAGACAGAACGATGGTTTTTCAGGCCACGACTTAGAGTCGACTCCCAGACTATTAGGTCGACTCCAGAAGAATTTTGTGTCGACCCCAGAAAAGTCAGAGACGACTCCAGATCGAGCGGATTAAAGAATTTCGAGTTAGAGCTGACTCCAGAAAAGTTAAAGCTGACTCCAGAATGTCAGACACTACTCCAAAACTGTCAGAACGACTCTAAACTTTATCTTTATCTTTTTTAATCCCAACGGCTATTGTTATTTATGGATCTAATCCTTCTTACACTTGTTTCTAACGGATAGTTTCAAACTATTTATGGATTAATCGGGATCTATAAGAAGAGGGTTTGCTGCATCCGAATAAGAAGAGACAAGAGAGGCAAAAAGAAAAGAATAGATATAAATCCTTGAGATCCATCAGAAAAGAAAAGAGGGAAGATTCGATAGGAAAGATCATACTGATTCCCCAAAAGAAGAGAGAGAGATTCCAAGCTTTTGCTGTTCTATTTCGAAGAAATCTCAAGAGAAGAAAGAAGCCCTAGTTTTCTGATCTTCTGAGTCTCAAGAGCATCTTGAAGGAAGATCCAATCAAAGGAAGAGAAGGAAGAAGCCACCAAGATCTACGAATTAGGCTTTGATTCCTATCATCTTATTATTGTTTCATTATTGTATATTTGCTCATTGGAGGAGCTGTTTATCTTGTAAAAACAAATATTATTTGCTGGGTCAATCTGGTGATTGATTCAGTTGAGGCTGTTAGCCTTGTGTAAGCATTAGCTTATGGTGATAGGTTTTGTGCTGGTGAGCCTTGAAAACCAGCTGGGTTCGTTGTGCACCCGGAAAAACAACAAGTTTGAGTTGTGAGCTTACAAAATAACTCTGCTGTAATCAGATTGATTATAGTGTGGACCCAAGAGGTACTTGGGAGTGGATGTAGGTGTAGGTACATCGAACCACTATAAAATCTCCTGTGTTTGCCGTGATTGTCTCTTTATCTTCAACTCTCTATTTGTGCTTGTTCAGTTTTAATTTGTGTGAATCTAAGTCTTTATTTCCGCTGGGGGTTATTTCTCAAAAGAGTTTAAATTTTTGAAAAACCCAATTCATCCTCCCTCTTGGGTTGCTATCTGGACCAACAATTGGTATCAGAGCTGGTGCTCATTTGATTTGATCTAACGATCAAGAGTCAAAGATCCACATGACAACTCAAGCTGGTTCATCTTTTTCCGAAGGCCAATCTACTAATAGACCACCCTTATTTAATGGTTCAAACTATGGTTATTGGAAGGCTAGAATGAAAATTTTCATTCAAGCACTTGACTATGATCTATGGAGTATTATAGTCAATGGACCACACACACCCACTGCTAGAGTTAATGGCATGGAGATTCCTAAACCGGAAATAGAATGGGATGAACATGATAAAAAATTGGCACAACTCAATGCCAAAGCAATGAATGTTTTATACTGCTCATTAGATGCAAATGAATTCAATCGCATATCTATTTGCATTTCTGCTAAGAAATCTGGGATAGACTTGAGGTTACCCATGAGGGAATAAATCAAGTCAAGGAATCCAAGATTAACATGCTAGTTCATAAATATGAATTGTTTAAAATGGATGCATGTGAAACTGTTGCTGATATGTTTACAAGATTTACTGATATAGTTAATGGTTTAAAAAGTCTTGGTAAATCTTATGATAATTCTGATCTTGTGAGAAAGGTTTTGCGTTCCTTGCCT
Source organism: Calamus simplicifolius (assembly GCA_900491605.1). NCBI lineage: Eukaryota > Viridiplantae > Streptophyta > Magnoliopsida > Arecales > Arecaceae > Calamus > Calamus simplicifolius. Next base: position 513,476 of record UESW01004846.1, read on the forward strand.
AGGACTTGGGAAGCTAAAGTGACTGCAATGATCTAAGTACCCTACCCCTAGAAGAATTATTGGGATCCTTGATGACTCATGAGCTTCAAATTAAGCAACATGTTGATGATGATGAGTCAAAGAAGAAGAGAACTATGGCTCTTAAGATTTCTGAATACATGGAAGAGCCTCATGAATCTGAAGATGAAAGTGATGATGAGGACATGGCACTCATCACAAGGAAATTTAAAAGATTCATGAAGAAGAAGAAGTTTGAAAAGAAAAAGCCCTTTGCAAGAAAAGATGAGGACAAGGGCAAAGAAAAAGAAGTTATTTGCTTTGAATGTAAAAAGCCGGGTCATTTTAAATCTGAATGCCCTCAACTAAAGAAAGGCACCCGGAAGTTCAAAAAGAAGGCAATGATGGCCACATGGAGCGATTCGGAAAGCTCAAGTTCCGAAGAGGAAGAAAAGAGTGAAATGGCCAATCTATGCTTCATAGCAGACAATGATGAGGTAAGTCCGAGTTTTCTTGATGACTTCACTTTCGATGAATTCCATAGTGCTTTTTATGAATTAATGGATGATTTTGCGAACCTAAGTTCAAAGAACAAAGATTTGAAAACTCAAATGCAAAAACTATCCTTAGAAAATGAAAAGCATGTTGTAGATAAAGAACTTTTGATAAAAGAAAAAGAAAGTTTGAAAAATGAAGTTGATAGACTTAAGCCTATAGTTGATAAATTCACTCTAAGCTCTATCAAACTTAATATGATTTTGAATAATCAAAAAGCTATTTTTGATAAAGCTGGATTAGGATATAATCCGCTTAAAAAGCAAAAATCTTTGAAGAATATTTTTATACATACTGAAAAATCATCAAATATTACTTGTTTTAAATGTGGAAACAAAGGACATAAATCATATATGTGTAAATCTCTACATAATAAGAGAAAGATGATTTGGGTTCCCAAAGGAACAATATTTAATGCATCTAACCATGAAGGACCCAAGAAGGCTTGGGTACCTAAAATTAAGACATGAATATTTTGCAGGAGTGTCTTGCAGCCATCAGACTGAAAAGAAAATGGTACCTGGATAGTGGTTGCTCAAGATACATGACGGGTGACAAAGATCAATTCATCACCCTTGAATCAAAAGAGGTGGAGTAGTTACTTTTGGTGATAATGGTCAAGGGCATATCATGGGTATTGGTAAGATTCAAATTACTCCATCTACTCATATTGATAATGTTTTATATGTCGATGGACTTAAACATAATCTGATAAGTATTAGCCAACTGTGTGATAAAGGTTTCAAGGTTTCCTTTGAAGCTTCTGTTTGCACTATTACTAATCCCATTGATAACAGCATTGTTCTTGTTGGTAAACGTTATGGCAATGTGTACTTAATTGATTTGAGTAATTTATCTCTAAGTAATCATTGCTTAGTTGCTAATAATGCTAAGATGAATGAGATTGGTTGGCTATGGCACCGTAGATTAGGTCATGCAAGCACACACCTAATTTCTAAATTATTGAAAATGGATTTAGTTAAAGGTATTCCTAGCTTAAATTTTGAAAATAATCGAATATGTGATGCATGTCAATTTGGAAAACAAACAAGAACTTCTTTCAAATCTAAGAATGTTGTTTCAACTACTAGGCCACTAGAGCTACTACACATGGACCTTTTTGGACCTACTAGAACCACAAGTCTAGGAGGAAAGAAATATGGTCTGGTGATAGTAGATGATTACTCTAGATTCACTTGGGTAATTTTTGGCTCACAAAGATGAGACTTTCTCAATATTCATGAAATTCGTTAAGAAAGTCACAAATGAGAAAAACACTACCATAGTGTCTATTAGAAGTGATCATGGAACTGAATTTGAAAATCACTTATTTGAAAAATTCTGTTTTGAAAAAGGCATACATCATAACTTTTCAGCACCTAGAACACCGCAACAAAATGGAGTTGTAGAAAGAAAGAATAGGACTTTAGAAGACATGGCCCGTACCATGCTATGTGAAAGCCAACTTCCAAAATATTTTTGGGCGGAAGCTATAAACACAGCATGTTACATCCTAAATAGAGCCTGATTAGACCTATCCTTAAGAAAACTCCTATGAACTATGGCACAATAGGAAACCAAATTTAAGTTATTTTCATGCATTTGGTTGTAAATGTTTTATTCATAACAATGGTAAGGATAATCTTGGGAAGTTTGATGCAAAGTCTGATGAAGGTATTTTCCTAGGATATTCTACATCTAGCAAGGCATATAGAGTATTTAATAAGAGAAGTTTAGTTGTAGAAGAATCCATTCATATATGTTTGATGAGTCTTTAGCATCAAGTTCAAATAAAATTGATGATGAGGAAGATACATCTTTGATTGAAAGAGATACTGAAAAATTAAATGTATCTTCATATCAAGAACCTGAAGTTAAGGATGATGACTCACCTAAGGATGATAAAGATCTTCCTAGAGATTGGAGATATGCTTATGGTCATCCTAAGGACCTAATCATAGGTGATCCATCTCAAGGTGTAAGGACTAGATCATCAATGAGAGATATCAATAATCATCTTGCATTTGTATCTCATATAGAACCTAAAACTATAGAAGAAGCTGAGAAAGATAGTTATTGGATGTTAGCAATGCAGGAAGAGTTAAACCAATTCACTAGGAACCAAGTCTGGACCCTAGTAGATAGACCTAAAAATCACCCTATAATAGGATCTAAATGGGTTTTTAGAAATAAATTGGATGAAAATGGATTGTAATTAGAAATAAGCTAGATTAGTTGCAAAAGGATATAATCAAGAAGAAGGTATAGATTTTGATGAAACTTTTGCACCTGTTGCTAGATTAGAAGCCATTAGGCTACTACTTGCATTTGCATGTCATATGAATTTTAACTTATTTCAAATGGATGTTAAAAGTGCATTTCTAAATGGTTTTATAAATGAGAAGTTTATGTTGAACAACCTCCTGGTTTTGAAGATCATGAATTTTAAACCACGTCTTCAAACTACACAAAGCACTTTATGGTTTAAAGCAAGCACCTAGAGCTTGGTATGATAGATTAAGTAAATTTTTAATTGAAAATGACTTTTCTAGAGGAAATGTTGATAAAACCTTGTTTTTGAAAAGAAAAGAAAAGGATTTATTAATTGTTCAAATTTATGTTGATGACATTATATTTGGTGCTACTAACAATCTCCTTTGTCAAGAATTTGCTAAGCTAATGCAGGGAGAATTCGAGATGAGCATGATGGGAGAACTAAACTTCTTCCTTGGACTTCAAATCAAACAAGAGAAAGAGGGAATTTTCATTAACCAAACAAAGTACACAAAGGAAATACTCAAGAAATTTGGTATGGAATCTGCTAAACCTCTTGGTACGCCAATGAGTCCTTCATGCAAGCTGGACAAGGATGAAGAAGGTAAGAAAGTAGATCAGAAGCATTACGAGGTATGATCGGATCACTTCTTTACCTAACTGCAAGTAGGCCAGATATCATGTTTTCTGTTTGCTTATGTGCAATATATCAATCTAATCCTAAGGAATCACATTTATTGCTGTTAAAAGAATCTTTAGATACTTAATGGAACTAAAAATGTAGGATTATGGTATTCTAGAGACTCAACCTTAAATTGATTGCTTATTCTGATTCTGACTATGCTGGTTGTAAATTAGATAGAAAGAGTACAAGTGGGGCATGCCAACTTTTAGGAAGTAACTTAATCTCTTGGTTTAGCAAGAAGCAAAATTCGGTTGCATTATCCACTGCTGAGGCAGAGTATGTTGCAGCTGGAAGTTGCTGTGCTCAAATCCTTTGGATTAAGCGACAACTTGAAGATTATGGTATCACACTTGATAAAATTCCTATTAAATGTGATAATACTAGTGCTATTAATCTAACTAAAAATCCAATTCAACATTCAAGAACTAAACACATTGAAATTAGACATCACTTTATAAGAGAACATGTAACTAACAAAGATGTTTGTCTTGAATATGTTAATACTAATGATCAATTAGCTGATATTTTTACCAAACCTTGAGTGAGGAAAGATTTTGTTATCTTAGAGGAGAATTAGGAGTTTGTGATCCTTTAGAATGATTTTCTGAAACTCTTAAGGACAACAACTATCTAGACTTCATTAATTTCTTGAAAATCCTCTATGACCAATAAGGAAATTATCTAGAAATTTGATTCATTGTTTCCCCAATTGTTAAGGAACACTTATCTAGAGTTTGATGATTAATTTGATCAGTTTCAGATCCTTGAAATTTGATTTTTTCTCTGAAACTATTGTGGAGTCGACACCTACAGTTTGTGGAGTCGACACCTTCATATTTTGATGTTCTGTCTGGGCAATTAGAGCCGACTCTGGCTTCTGTAGAGCCGACTCTAATTCGGGCGCTGACAGATTCTCTGGTTCGGAGCCGACACCTCATTTTCGGGAGTCGACTCTAAGTGAACTAGGTCAAAATAAAAAGGCGGAGTCGACCCCAAACAAACCTATCGTCTCCTAAACCTTTTCCAAACCGTTCCAAACCGAGTTCCAATCCCTCCAAATCCTCCAAATCTCTCAATAATTCATTCCAATCGAATCCCATGGCTCCCAAAAGGCGTGCTATCATTGGTGGTTCGACTGTTCCGACGAAGCGTCGTTCAAATCGGAGGCAACCTTCGTCATCTTCTTCATCTGCCACTCAAGATGACTCTCCACCCTCACCATCTTCTCATGAGTTGACCAATTAGCGGTAAGGCCATTACTACCGGAAGAAAAGTAGATTTTGACTTTTTTGTTTCGGAGGGCTTTGCTATTGGGCTTGTTGAAAGAAATGGGATGGGAGAAGGTCTGTTCTTTGGATATCCCTACTTACCCTGCCCTAGTGAGAGAATTTTATAATGATTTAGTAGAGGAGAGGAGGCTTAGTGAGTGTTGTAAGAGGAACTAAAGTAATCATCACGCTGAAACCCTTGGAAATCTATTGGAAATGCCTACCATTGGTTTATTGAATATCAACATGAAGATAGAGGAGGTGCCCTATCAAGGATGTTAGGGAGAGAAGTTTCTGAGTTTGAAGAAATCTTGGCAAATCAACTTAATTTGGAACTCAGATTACTTCACAATATTTGTGGAAGAATTTTATTTCCTAAAATGGAAGTTTGAGTATGTCTCGGAGCGAGACATCTTATTGATGGACTGTATTCTCACTGGAAGACCAGTCAATCTTGCTGGCATGATGATAGGCTATATGGCAGAGGCAGCTACAAAAAGAGATCTACATTGCCATATGGTATGATTTTGACATTGGTATTCAGAAGCCAAGGTGTGCTTATAATGGATAATGAGCCACTAAGAAAATTAAGGCATACAGATTACTATAGTGTCTCTACTATTCACCGGATGGGCTTCAGAAAAGAAAATGGAAATTGGATAAAAAGAGGACATGAGGCCAAGAGCTGAAGAGTTAGAGTTGAGGAGGTCAGAGGAGAGGATATTCCTGAACCATCTTTTCCTGAACCATCTGCTGGACCTTCTTCTGCTGGACCATCTGCTGGACCCTCAGAGGCTGGACCTAGCTCTCACCTCCACATCAGTCAGCATTGGCATCTGGAAGATTTTCTGATGAGCAAATTGGTCAGCTCAGAGCTTTACTTGCTGAGTATGATAGTCAAAGGACAAATGATATGTGTAATTAAAGAGAGAGTTCAATCAGTTGAAGGATGAGATAATTCAAGACTTGACATGATTTCTTTTCCATTAGCAATTCCGTGAATCCTTTAGCACTGATCTTCATAAGATTTTTGAAAGGATGGAAGGCATTGACGGTTCTGGAACTTATCTTCATGCTACCAGTCAACTGAAGAAAGATATGACCTTGCGTCTCTCAAATTGAAGCTTGTCTTGAAAGTTTTAAGAAGACTCAAAAAGATGATGTTATGGAAATGATTGGACATTTAAAGAAAATTGTGTATAAGCATATTTGATTTTGATTTATCCTAGGTTGTATCTTAGGATTTCTTGCTTTCTTGCTTTAATAGCATGTATCTAGGATTTACATACTTGAATATGTCACTTTACTGAAACACATGTAATGAATCTTGCTTTGGAATACAATTACACTTTTTTTCAAATTTGTCTATGATTGATTGCTTGAATTTCAATGAATGAGTTTACTATCTCTATGATTATTGAACCAACAACCTCGCTCTGATAACTTTTTTATTTATTTAAAATTCATCTTATTGCTGATAACAAAAAAGGGGGAGAGATAATTGTATATGCATATAAGAGAAAGAGAAAGAAATGAAGAACAATTTTGAGATGGGAGAGAAAAATTTTGAGATTCTAATTGATTCAATTGAATTCATAGGGGGAGCTATTCAATGCAGGGGGAGCTTAATAATTTCTTCATATAAAAGTTAAATCATCTTGATTGATGTCATGTATAATTTTTGATTCATTTTGAATATTGGCATCAAATTCCTTGTTAGGAAGTTCTAAAGTTTTAAAATGTCTATAATTCTCAATTCAAATGAATTTTTAATGCATATACTCAAAGTTTTTGTCATCATCAAAAAGGGGGATTGTTGACCCAATTGAGGATTTTGATGATTAACAAAACTATTTGAGTATAACATTTGAAGTTACTAATGATTTTGATTAAGTTTTTCAGATTATAAGTCAATTTGATGATCAAAATCAAGAGTAAATCAAGTTCTGGTTCGAATCTAATGTCAAGGTAAGATTGCAGACATTAGAGTCGACACATGGAATCACAGAGTCGACTCCGAAAAATGGCACAGACTTAGAGTCGACTCCGGGACTGTTAGAGCCGACTCCAACAGAAAAGATAAAACGATGGTTTTTCAGGCCACGACTTAGAGTCGACTCCCAGACTGTTAGAGTTGACTCCAGAAGAATTTTGTGTCGACCCCAGAAAAGTCAGAGACGACTCCAGATCGAGCGGATTAAAGAATTTCGAGTTAGAGCCGACTCCAGAAAAGTTAGAGCCAACTCCAGAATGTCAGACACGGCTCCAGAACTATCAGAATGACTCTAAACTTTATCTTTATCTTTTTTAATCCCAACGGCTATTTTATTTATGGATCTAATCCTTCTTACACTTGTTTCTAACGGATAGTTTCAAACTATTTATGGATTAATCGGGATCTATAAGAAGAGGGTTTGCTGCATCCGAATAAGAAGAGACAAGAGAGCAAAAAGAAAAGAATAGAGACAAATCCTTGAGATCCATCAGAAAAGAAAAGAGGGAAGATTCGATAGGAAAGATCATACTGATTCCCCAAAAGAAGAGAGAGAGATTTCAAGCTTTTGCTGTTCTATTTTGAAGAAATCTCAAGAGAAGAAAGAAGCCCTAGTTTTCTGATCTTCTGAGTCTGAAGGAAGATCCAATCAAAGGAAGAGAAGGAAGAAGCCACCAAGATCTGCGAATCAGGCTTTGATTCCTATCCTCTTATTATTATTTCATTATTGTATATTTGCTCATTGAAGGAGCTGTTTATCTTGTAAAAACAAATATTATTTGCTGGGTCAATCTGGTGATTGATTCAGTTGAGGCTGTTATCCTTGTGCAAGCATTAGCTTGTGGTGATAGGTTTTGTGCTGGTGAGCCTTGAAAACTAGCTGAGTTCGTTGTACACCCGGAAAACAACAAGTTTGAGTTGTGAGCTTGCAAAACAACTCTGATGTAATCAGATTGATTATAGTGTGGACCCAAGAGGTACTTGGGAGTGGATGTAGGTGTAGGTACACCGAACCACTATAAAATCTCCTGTGTTTGCCGTGATTGTTTCTTTATCTTCAACTCTCTATTTGTGCTTGTTCAGTTTTAATTTGTGTGAATCTAAGTCTTTATTTCAGCTGGGGGTTATTTTCAAAAGAGTTTAAATTTTGAAAAACCCAATTCACCCCCCTCTTGGATTGCTATCTGGACCAACACAGCCCAACCCCCGTGGCCAGTGTTGAGACTCTCCACCATAGAGGACGCAAGGCAGGCGGAGTGCCTGCTGGAGAGGTTGCACCTGCCGCACTTCTGTGCGTAGCTGCGCCGCCAAACCACCGCCGAGCTCCTCGATGCAGAGTATGTGTCCATACTCCAGGTAACTTTCATTTACACTTCCTTTATGTTAACTTAGTGCAATCTGTAGCTGATAGGTTGATCCATGCAGGTGGCAAACGAAGTTATTGCCCTTCATGACTCAATGATCCAGACGTGCGACTCGGCCGCACGCTCCCATGAGAGAGTGGAATAGATCCGGGGCCGATGCCGAGAGGTGACCGAGAAGCTCACCCAAAAGCTGGATGAGACCAAGGCCCGGAGAACGACTTGGGAGGCAAATACCTCTCGGCGCAGGTTGATCGGATGAGTGGAAGGCCCGGTTTAGAGAGGCAGAAAACAAGGTGACCGTCGAGCACAACCGGTCCTCTGGAGTCGTCTGAGAGGAGGGTGGAAGAGCTGACTCGTCAGCATAGGGACGCCAAGAGCCGGGCCGAAGCGGCAATAGTCGAGGCCCATGCTGCCGTGGGGAAGGTTGCCGCAGCGAAGATTACGGCGCGGGATGCAGAACAGGGGCGAGTTGAAGCCGTGGCCCAAATCTGGGATGCTGAGGCCTCCCCTTGGATACCATCGGATCGTCCTGCGCTCCTCGGCAGCGCTGCTTCTCAAGAATCCCCAAACTGGCAAGGAAAAGGAAGAGAAAAAGCAACGGCGACTTGACGTACTCGCCGCGTTACTCACCTCCCTGCCATGCTCCTCACCTTCCCACCTCAACCAAATCCACGCCCATCTTCTCCGCTCCCTCCTTCCTCCCTCTCTCCTTCGCCCCGCTTTCGATCGCGCCGTTCGCATCCTCTCCAAGACCAAGCCCGTCCACGCCCTCCACCTCTACTTGCTCATGACCCGCGCCACCCTACGCCCCGGCCGGTTCACCTTCCCCTTCCTCCTCAACTCCGCCGCCGCCCTCCCCCACCCCTCCGCCGGCGCTGAGCTCCACTCCCGTGCCCTCCGCTCCGGCCTGCTCTCCTTCCTACCCGTCGCCAATGCCCTAGTCGATATGTACTCCAAGTGCCACGCTTTACCTCTCGCCCGCCAGGCCTTCGATGAAATGTCCCTCCGCGACGTCGTTTCCCACAATGCCGTCCTCGGTGCCTATGCCCGTGGCGGTGCCGGCATGCCTGCCGCGCGCAAGCTATTCGACGAAATGCCCGAAAGAAACGTGATATCATGGAATGCAATGGTCGTCGGGTACGCCAATGCCGGTGATCTCGCCGCTGCGAGAGACGCCTTTGATAAAATGCCTGTCAGAAATGTCGTCTCGTGGACAGTGATGGTGTTGGGATACTGCAAGGTTGGCTCGGTGGACGCTGCGCGGGCCCTGTTTGAAGCGATGCCTGAGAGGAACTTGGTCTCATGGACGGCGATGATCGCCGGGTTATCCCAGTGCGGCCGGCCTCAAGAGGCCCTGGCGCTGTTCCGTGAGATGGAACGGGAGGGGCTTGAGCCGGATGCTGCTACCATGGTCAGCGTCATCTCGGCAGCTGCCCAAGTGGGGAGTGCTGAGCTGGCTAATTGGGTTGGGTCCTTCGTCAGTCGCAGGAAGATCGAACGGAATGAGCGTGTCCTCACTGCGCTTGTCGACATGCATGCCAAGTGCGGCAATGTTGATGAGGCCTCCCATTTGTTCGATGAGATCTCCTCTCCAGATGCCTACGCATATACTGCTCTTATTAGTGGGTTGGCTTCCATGGGCACGGGAGGAAGGCGCTTGATATCTTTCAGAAAATGCGGGCAGAGGCCATTGAGCCGGATCCCATCACGTTTGTTGGTGTGTTGAGCGCCTGTAGTCATGCGGGGCTTCTTGATGAGGGGTTGTTTTTTGGGAGAGCATGGTTCGGGATTATGGGATGGAACGCGGGCCTGACCACTATGCTTGTGTGGTGGACATGCTTGGACGGGCAGGGAGGCTTGAAGAAGCTTATGAGATGGTGAAGAAGATGCCGATGGGGCCTCATGCTGGAGCTCTGGGGGCATTGCTTGCGGCTTGCAGGACTTATGCCATTGTCGACATTGCTGAGAATGTTGCAAAGGAGCTCTTTAAGTTGGAACCTGACAACACGGGTAATTATATACTTCTTTCAAGTATATATGCAGCAAGGGAACGATGGGATGATGCTGCTAGAGTTAGAGCAATGATGAGAGGGAAAAGAATTAATAAGCTTCCAGGTTATAGTTGGATTGAGGGCAAACGGAAGCAATAATGAGCTGACAGAACTTGATAAAAAGCTGTATCTTATGTAGAGGGACTGGTATAAATTTTAAATAAAAAGGAGAAGATTCTACACAATAAAATCATTCCATTAGTAAAAATGGAGGCTGACGTATGATGGAGGCTGACATAGCCTCTTAGAAAATGGAGGCTGACATATGGTTGCGGTACATATATATATACATAGCAAAAATGATTTGCATGTGATCTTGATGTATGATATTAAGAATAAGAGTGAAAAGCAAAAAAGATATGTTTGTAATTTTGATGGATAATGTTAATCAGTCAAATCTTAATCATATTTTTAAACCTTAATATAATCCTAATTAATTCTTAATCAAGTTTAGTTTACTTAAAAAATGGGATTAATATACAAAAAGAAAAAAAAGATAAGGGCAAAAGAGTAATATGAAAGTTGGGACACTAATTCACTCTAAAACATGCTGTGTCCACTTGTGAGGGCCACTAAGGAATTCCATAAGAAAATTTTGGTATCACCATCTTCTCATCAGAATTTTAGCTAAATATTGTAGAGAAAAGGATGAGAAAAAGAAGAAGATGAAGAAGGAAAGGAAAGTTAGGTCCTATTGCTAGGTGTTGGAATCCCAATTTTCAACAAGCACAACTATAGGGAATCCTACTCTTCAGCCTAAAACAACCTGGAGATAGGTTTTCTTTAACTCATGGACTTTATTAATTATAGGTTTTATTAATTATGCATGCTTTGGTTTATATCTAAAACACTATTAATTTACCAATGAAACTAACATGTTTCCAGCATACTCCAGTGTTCTATAACTTCATCAAATTTTGTTTTTAAAATCATCTATATATTTGTGAAAGAAAAATTATTGAAAACCTCTTTTCTACCTATCTTTTGTGTTGGAGCATCTGTATTGTAGAAGTGATAAGATTTAAATCCCTGAAATGTTTTAACATTGTTATCGCTGAAATTATTGTTAAGGCTTCACACAACCCTATATGAAACTTGAAAATTGCAGTGACAATGACTTTTGAAATGGAAATTGAAGTTATTGGATGCACACAGCCATTGTTAATATCTGTAAATTGGATTGCATTTGCTTTCACACTCAAAACAGTTTTCTCTCATTATTCTGAGGCCAAATTATTTCCTCCTCTAGTAACTTCCACCTTTCAGAAAAGGGCAACTGCACCATGAAATGATAATATAGCATCATGACCTGATTATGCAGCATCTTGGTAACAGCTTTAAAAAAAAAATTATAATGACTCATCTCAACCAAAATCATGAATGCACTCCGGTCAAAAAAATATTAGAGCAGCAGATATCACTAAATATTAATATTATTACAAGTGTACTGATAAAAAGCATGGCTCAAAGTTTCAGCAGAAACCCAAATCGAAACAGAGGGTTCGAAAGTTAGTATCCCTCGTGGATGTTCCTGCTTATGGCGTGCGATCTGCCGGGCCACCCCTACAGTCCATGATTGATATTCATTGGATGATCGGGGATGGGATGTCGGTTGATGTCGTTCAGGACTCTTGGATAGCTGACCTTCCCTTATCTCGATGGCCGACTTTTATAAGCTCTGAAATAGATCCCACATTGCATGTTTCTTCTCTGATTAGCCAGGAGAGTGCTGCTTGGAACACTCCTATGGTACTTCGGTTATTTGGGATTCTGGCCATGCCTCTTCCTAATTCTGAAGGACCGGATCTCAGGCTGTGGTGCCGATCCTGTCTTCCTTGTGCTCCTGCTAGAGATTTGGTGGCCCGTTTCCGTTCTCAGGCCTCAGGACTTAGAGATGTTGCTTGGATATGGAGGTTGTCTGTTCACCCAAGGATTCAGCTCTTCTTGTGGAAGATTAAGTGGGATCGCTTACCTATCTGTTCTCTTCTGGCTGATCGGGGCCTCTCGATATTGCCTCTCTGTCCGATATGTGGGATGCAGGATGAATCTGATGACCATGTTCTATTCTTATGTTCTCGTGCATCTAGATATGGCAGCTGATCCATTTTACCCCATGGTCACTGGCGGATGGACCAATCGGCTCTCCTTTCTGAATGCTATTCGATCGCTTTGTCAGTATGATTCTTATTCTCAGGGTGTTTTATCTGCCTACGTGGCTTATCATATTTGGCTGACAAGGAATAAAAGTGTTTTTGCTGAGGAGACGGCCTCACCCCAGGCGATTATCCGCCGTGCTCTCTCTCATCTGTTATTTTGGTGTTCATACTGACGAACCTGGCCATTGGAACTCCCCTGCTGCTTTGGCAACGAATCGAACCATGGTTTTCATCTCTTGGGTGTCCCACCTCCGGGTTATGTCAAAATGAACTTTGACGGCTCTGTCTCTGATCGTACTACTGGATCTGGATTTGTCATCAGTGGGTCGAAGGGCAGTTACTAGCAGCTGGCGGTCACAACTCTATCGACATTTCGGTTCCTATGGCTGAGCTACAGGCTGCATGGGCTGGTATCACACATGCTGTTCGACATTTGGAACTATCGTCGCTGATTATAGAGGGTGACTCACTCACAATTATCAGATGGATTAGGCGGATGGAAACTCCTATTCTGGCCTAAATTCCCTGATTAGAGACATTTTAGTCACTCTGCAGTCTACTAGTACTTTTTAGATTCAGTATATATATCGAAAGCCAATGCTACAGCTGATTATATTGCTTCTTTTGTCGCCCGCAACCCTGACCAGTGGATTTGACATTCTGAGATCCTTTGTCCTGTCATATTACAGCAAATTTTGTACTCTAATGTTTCGGGCTTGACTCGCGCCAGAGTGGTGTGATCGTCCGTCTGTAACAAAAAAAAAAAAAAAACAAAGGTTGGTTTCATACTTTTGAACGAAAAAGACCTATGATTTTTTTTTTTTTTTGGGAAAGGTGTTGGATATGTCATTACCATTAAAGATACAAGAAACTAAACCATCACACCTTGTCTAGCTATTTGGCATTGGCTTTAAGGATCCTCATTCGCCAAGCATTTCTATTCAACCCTTCCTTCAATGTTCTTTCAAGGAGCAATTCCATGCCTCTCCTGTTTTCTTATTGAGCTTTACATGCTGTTTGTCAATCTAACATCAACCCTCCACCTTATCATCTTGTAAATTTTCTTGTTTTTTTGTAATCTAAGCATCTTGTCAAAATAAAACAAAAGATTTGCAGGAAAGAAAATCCTTTTGATATTAGGTTTAAGAGAAGATCAGAGAATAAATTTGTTGCCTGGTTTGACTGCCCTTCAGCATTGATATTCAGATAGCCGTCAGCTAGACTGTCAACCAAGCTAAAAAATGTACATCATACAGTAATATAACATCATACATGTTTAGATGATTAGCATTTTTCCAATTTAAATAAAAAATTACATTATTGAGATCATTTCAGCATAAATTGAACATAACAATGCAGTCAAATGTCCTCACCAGCACAACTTAAGTTTTATGGTTTGAAGTTTTGCCCAGAACTTGAAATTAAAACCAAAATCTTTCAGCTTTACATAGGGCTGGAGTTGAGTCAAACTTGATTGAGCCTAGTCTGATCAAATCAGTCTTGAAATTATTTTCGAGCCTAATTTTGGATGAAGCTTGATTTGTTTATTATTTATCAAGACTAATCTGAGTATATTTTCAAATAGATCTTGATACAAGCTGATTTGATCAGCTTGATAGTTCTAATTGAGCTGAAATTACATCAAGCTTAGAATCAATCATGGTTCAAACATGAATTGAAGCTTTCTCCAGCTGAATTCACATATAACTGACTCCAACAATAAAGCTTACAAGATTAATAAAATCTAATCACAAACAATGGATCTAGAAAATTATTAAATATGCTCTGGAATAATTGTCGCACCACAAAAGCTAATAAATTTGTAACTAAGCCATCGAATAAAATTTACATATGAACAAAATTTTCAAATGAATAAATAAGTTTGTATACATTTATATACACACAATGTACCATATATTATATTATATTATATTATATTGCAAGCCTTATCAAGCCAATCTGATCAAACCAGGTTCATTTCAGGCTTGGCTCATAATTAATCTGAGCTTTTGAACCAGGTTCAAACTTCATTCAAGCTTGAACTGAGCTTATGCTTCTCAGATCAATTGGCAACCCTAGTGCCAATTGGGATGGATCAGCAACAAAGTATTTTATCATTCCATAAGGTAACAGATCCAATAAGCCCTCGGTACCAAACCATGCTGACAAATGATATTACATCTTGAGTTTTGCTGCTTCAGCAGACCAACAGACATGCCATGTTCCAGTACAATACAGTCCATTACCAGAATGTACCCATTCAAACACTTTAACTCCCGATTATAGAGTTATCCAAGACATGTCAAGGTGCTTTAACATTCATCTCTAGTTCCTTGCCACGCTGATGCACTCAGAAAGGCCACTTTACAGGGGTCTCATTTGATTGCCTCAGAAGGTGCAGCTTCATGACTGTCTTTTCTGACATGGTAGAAGACTACAATTATGTCATGATGAGCTACTGGCTTGTCTGGCATGGTAGACAACTGCAATTGTGTCATGATGGGCTAAAATGACAATCTTTTTTTGTGAATGTGTTTTTTGCATGCATCAACTGTGACATGTATGACAGTGTTATTACTTGTGAACATAACCAAAACTACTTATTATGTTAGTATGTCGATTTTGTGCGTGTTTTGCTTGTTTTAGTGTTTTTTATTGTCAAATATGATTGACATAATAAATTCTATTGTTAATATCTGCATACATCTATATGCACACATAAAAATACTTTGCATATATGCATATATCCACATAATGGGTATATATATTTGCGCATATACACTATATATGCATATATACATACATATGTACACATAAAAACAGATACCTGTATTTCGACTACTTATAGTGACTGTACTTAACTGCATATACTCAATAAAGTTAAATCATAAAATGACTTGACCACAGTAATTGATAAATAAACAAACTCAAGGCTGAGAATCCTTGGTTTCGATATGATATGTTGTGATGCATTGGAGTTATTAATATTAGAACCTAAATGAATAAAGAATTTGTAGCAATAATGTTAAATATCAACTGTGGTACGTAAGCGGTCAAGGGACTGCATATGCAGTGACACGGTTACTAATCTTTAACTATTAGAAGTAGATATAATAAATAAAATAAACCCTGAGCATTGAAGGCTATCGTTTTGAATGGACAAATCTTCAAATTTTGAATGGACAATTCATCCTGAAGGCCTTAGGAAATCCTGGTCTATGAGCATTGAAGGTTATCACTTTCAGAAAATGACACAAGATTAGCAATTTTTTAAAGAATGTTTGAGTACTTCCCTTGTGAAATCTTTTAGGCATCAACAGTCTTACATCACCATCATCAGGCTCATCACTTATATAACTCAACCCATGTAGCTCAAATTTCGGCTATTTAATTTTGGTGCAAGGTGTCAAATACTTGAAACAATAATGGTTCTCATCGGCTACTGATTTTACCACCATTGACATATTTTCTGCATTGTTCAACATCTGAAACTGGTTTATTTTTGCTGAAATTGTTTGCATGAAACTCTTGCAGTGCTAGCTACTTATATGGGTCAAACTAGCTTCTTGTCGTACTCCTGCATCTTCCACCCACCCCATACAGTTACAATTCAATTCCCAGGACTGAACACCAGAACAACCACTTTAAGCTTTAAGCTAAAAGGTCACAAGGTTTTCGAAGGGACACGGCCTCAATGAAGTTCAATCTGACCAACAAAGAATGGTTCTGCATGACTACATCATGTCACAAGAAATTCAATAGATTAAATTTCAGCTTTATAGTTTGCTTAAATTACAAATTAAGTTTTAGTTTTGCAACATTAGTAAAAGTATCATTTACAGTAGTACACATTAAGTAAGCAGTATACAATGAAATGATCCATATGTTCTCTTTCTAAATATGCTTTTGAAAATGCATAAATCGCACTACAACCAACAAGTATTATTGAGTCTGATTATAATTGGCTTTCTCTACCCTTATTCCTCATTCTATCGCATCAAGGGTTATACAATCGATCAATGTTACATTATTGAAAAATAAATTCCTTCCTAGCTAGTCCTTAACTAAAAAATCATTTGAATTCATTAAGATGGACCACTAAACATTCTGAATATTAGCTCTTAATAATATACAAAAGAAATACAAATTAAAAACTCTTCAAATCTTGCTGACTCAAGAAGTTATGCTCCTATTTGCTATATGGTGATCTTGATGGATTTAATCCTTCTAATTGAAAATATAATAAATTAAAGAATAAAATAAAGCATCATAGAATAATTGAAGAAAAGTTAGCACAATCTTATTCCATCATCAAAGCATGCTTAACAAGAAAATTTTTATATAAAATGAACGCTACTATAGCATGGAAAAGGACGAAAAAAAAAAGGTCCCTCACCCACACGAATAGACTCAAATTATAGAGCTTAATTACTTGATTTTGAAAAAGATATTCATGAGGATAAATAGTCAAAATAAGAGACTTCTCAAAATGAAAGGTAGCTCGTGGAAATTCATCATGAACACTGCAATGATGCACATAGAACAACAAATTAGTGAGCGAGGAGCAGTTAGATCACCAGATTAAAATAACAAAAGTTAATAACAACCGATATGAAACAGTTTGCTTAAGATACACTTGATTTCGGAAGAAACAACAAACCAAAATTTGATGTCTTAATTTAAAAATGCTAATTTTATCTTTAGGGGCTGTCTGGAGTGAACATTCCCATGTGAATTCCTGGGTCAATTGATCGGCATATGAAATTCCTATATTTGAAGTGTGACAAATTATTCTAGCAATCTCATTTGCACTCAATTTTAGGAATAAAAGATTAATAAGGAGACATGTATTAATCTTTGATTCCCAGGAATAAACGATTACGATGGGAATCTAACTCCTCTCACATTCGAAACAGCCCCTCAGAGATATCCTAAGCTGATTTTCCCCAAATAGTACAATGATACCCCATATAGTTGTAGTAGTGATCATTCAGAAAGATGCAGAATGAGAATAAACATACAAAATTTATATGACATGATTAAGAAAAAGAAGATGAAAAAGAAATGCAAGCAGAGATTTTAAGACAATGAGATGACCATTAAAACGTCTATCAGTTTTCAAAAGCTATTATATTTATGCTTAATGTGAATATCTATGCTTAATGTGCAACAAAAAATAGCATTTACTATGCATCACCTAACAAATAAACTTGTGGAAAATCATCAAGAAGGCTCAATCTTATTGACAGAAACAATTAAAATCCCAGTTGTACCAGTTCATTCTAGCTGTATTGAATCATATTAATGAGATGTTGGGTCCTCGGATGGGTGCAAGACTACAATACTTGAAAAACCACTCCATCTTGTTACCAGTTGGTGTGAACCAGGCCAGTGATTGGCAGCAGTACCAACCAGTACTAGCGAGTTATTCATCATCATGATTTTGCCATCAAGCTTCTCTGCATCCAGGAATCCTCTATATGCATTTTGTATATTTGTATCAATTCTTATTTTGCATATGAACACTATCTCTCTCATTTTTCACAAAGCAAGATCAACATCACACCGTCAGTACATCTGATCCAAAAGTACCATAGGATTTGCACAGTCATGTTTATCTAAGAAGTCAAATCAACACAATATGCGAAGAAATTGAGAAAGCAATAAGAAATGCAAGTCAGTGAAATACATCTTAATGCCCGCAAAAGTTTATAAAAAAGCATAAGAAATAAAAGGACTATCTTATCAGAAAAGGACATCTCACCAATCATACACCAAAGGATCAATCCATATGACTAGTATATCATAGTTGGATAACATACAAAGCATGGCAATCCATTGAAATGCTAGAGGAAGTAACCACACAAAGCACAAAACATCACTAGATTATGACAAATTCTAGGATTCCACCCATCCCCATATGGTCAATAATGCCAAAAATAAACTCATTGATTCAACATTCCTCGAAGACAGTGGACTTAACTGTCTCATAAGAGCGAGTTCTATCATTTTTCATCTCTCATTATATACTCCTGTGTAACTCAACTCAACTCAACTCATCTAAGCCTTTTCCTAACTAATGGGATCGGCTACATGAATCTGCTTCCTCCATTCTGCTATATTCAGAACTAAGTCAACACTAAAATTACAAATAGTTATATCTTTATTAATTATTTCTATCCATGTTAGTTTAGGTATCATCTAACAAAATATCTGATATTGAAAACAAGCAAATTGCCCATCAATAATGCGAAGTACCTCATAGCAACTCATGGAATCCTTGATTTCCAACAAAATGTTTAGTTTTAGTAACATCTTAACTTACATTTACACAAGCTAAGAGGAAATTGGCACAATGAGCCTCTTAGTAACCTTTTAACTTACATTTTTTTAGTAATGTATAAATTAAAATCATTTTTAGAAGAAAATGGCTCTCCCTTAAGGAAACAATTGCAAGTACAAGTGCTTGAAGTCCTCGGTAACTTGGAACCGCATGTCCTGCTCCTCTAATAGTGGCAAATGATAAGTTACCACCATAAATAGCACTATATCCACCAACCTGTCCATAATATTAAAGAAAGAGAAGTGAGAAATTCTTATAGTAGTTTAAAAGATGTGTTATTATTAAAAGATCATCAAATTTCAGAGAACTCTTGATGTACTCTTATATTCTTCAAATAGTAGCTAGATGGTAAAAGAATTTCACAATTTTCATTGATATTCATATAAAATAATTACATTATAAGATATTTTTTAAGGAAAACATAAGTGAGAAAAATAGCCCAAAATTCATTAATGACTCTTTAATTATGTTTGATAAATACGGATTAGTAGAACCAAAATCATTAAATTTAAGGTGGAAAGGAAAATTATGGCAAAGGAAGAAAAGTGACAATGCTATGCTATTGCTTAAGAAACCTCTTACATAACAGGAGGGATCAATGTATTTCCATAAGATACGATATTATTTTACCTAATAAAATTTGTAGACATTGGCCTCTTCATTGCCACATAAACTCGTTTCTTTGATAAATAAATTTTTTATTCATATTCTACGAATAAGATTATCATTCTAAAATTTTAAAATAACCACTAAAGTAGCCAAAAAGCATCTCAAATTTTTCAAGCAAAAAAATTTAAAGGATAATTTAGCTTTCTCAGAACTTCATTAGGGTAAGAAGAAAGTTAATTGATCCTAAGCAAATATTAAATGAGATTAAAAAAGAACCGGTCTGCTTTTCAAAATAGTGAAACAAATTAAATAAGTTATACATTTTGAAAAAGACTCTTATAGGATCCTACTGCCTAACAATATTATTATCGATTAAAATATTATGTGATGTGTATTTCCTGCATACAACAAACATTGCTATTTAAATTTTACAAAAAGAATTAAATCATAACAATACATATTGAACATTACCTTAGCTAATTCTTTTGTTCCTTTGTTTAATGTTTTTATGTGTATATATTGAAAAGGTTTATTAAGGAAAATTATTGACTTCATTATTCAAAATGTTACATGAATAATTTACCTCATTATTAACAAACCATGGTTGTCATTGAGCCTTCACAGAAAGAGTTAACTGATTGATAGAATATCTTGATGAGGTGACAAGATCCCATCCATCATCTCCACTGCATTTAATATTAAAAAAAGACTTATTACCCATTTGTGCTGATATGTAATTAGTATTAATTTTGAAATATATATGAAATCTTAAAGCACAACAACTCTGTAGAAAAATAATTTTAGTATTACCTATATATCCAAACCGGTATATGGTTAGCCATGCACTCCTTGATAAATGGTAAGACCGTCGAAAGGCTCTTTATCCATGTTAATAGTTCGCTACATTGTAACATTGTTGGATTAAAAGAAACATTAACAAATATTTAATCTAAAGCTAAAATTTGAAAGGGTATTCAAAATATTAAGAATGACTTTCACTCTCATGTTTGCAATGCCACATATTAAGAATGACTATCACTCTCATTAATTAGTCAATTCTAATAACGGTTTCAGAGGCTAAAAATCACTACTCCAATTGGCAATCTTAAATTGAAGAAATTGTTACTCTAAAGTGATGATTTCTACTCACATAAGCCAATAACAAGACTACCAGCTTGACAATCTGAGTAACAAAAGCTACATCATTTTTATAAATAGTTTCAAAGCTACATTATTTCCAAAAATGAATTTCAAATATTAATAAAAAAATCCAACTCAAACAACCTTCAACATATCTCATCAAGACACAAAAGTGGAGCCCTTGAAAAAAATTACTTATGACAGTTATTTGACTACCTGGCATTGGTCACAAGATCATTCAACCTAGTATCATGGGTACGAGAAGTAAGCATTTTCAAAAATATCCTTCATTCATATGAAGGAAGAGGGAACAATTAGTGAATCGGCATATCACAATTTTCAATGTTTGGTAACAATTCAGATTAACGTGGAGAGTTTATCATAAGTTTAAATGGGAATAGCTTACTTGACAATCACAAGTTAAAGAACATCACCGCAATCGATAGCAAACAGTTCAACTTTTTGGAAAGCTAAATATACAAACACAAAATTCTAGAATACAAAAAAACACGAAATATATATTGCAAAAGCATTAAAGAAATTAAGATAACATTGTAAGACATGGTAACATAACTTCAAATTATATCCAAAAAAAAATACATACCTTTTCTTTTCCAATACCTCCCAAGCCAAACTGCGTCGCTAAAAGCAAGCCAACTGGAACTTCTGATTTGTGGGCAAGGATCTGCAATTAGAAAATCAAGTTCACAACCATCATCACTAATATCAAACCCTAAAAAAATAACCATATGATAGTTTCACAGATTATTGGGACTTGCATCGGAGTTCATATTTTTGAAATCAAAATTTCAATCCCCTATTAAGGATTTGGGTGATTAAGAAACAAAGCCAGAGACAAGAGAAGCCTACTAGTGCGTCATGTGGCCGGGCAGTTATGAATCTGGAGGTGGGCAGTGGTAACCTTAGGGTTGGGTGGGGAATCAAGCAATATGATAGAGTGGCTAACCCCAATGCTCATCACTACTATCACTACATGCGATAGTGCAGAAGCAAAGCTTAACCAGATTTGTGGACGATCCAGGATGGCACAAGATCTTGGATGGAGTAGAGAAACTAGGCAGCTCTGAGGCTAAGGAGAAATGACAACCAGGTGAAGGAGCTGGCTCAACAAGATCTAGGCTGAAATCTGGTGGATCTGAGATGGAGTAGAACGATCCAGACTGGACCTATGATTGATAAATGAAGCTAGATTTGTCAAATGGATATTGCTAGTAGCAAAGCAACCAGGTCTAACACATCTCTCATTCTCTCTAGCAAATAGGGAAAAAATTTTCTCAATCCCTCTAGAAGAGTCTGGAGAAAGCTCTTATGATTAAATTATGTTGAGGAGGCAAAGGGAAGGGTGCTTATCCAATAATATAATCCAAGCTAATTCAAATGGCTTAGGTTTTAGGGTCTTGATCAGATAATTTTTGGGTTGGCTGGCTCCAGATCAGAAACATGTCAATCCAATCCACTTGTTTATTGTTTAGAATGTTTTTTCCTCATTAATTGTAACTGCAGAATTATTTCTTTCTCAACACAAACATTCACGCATCTACTTGCACTGTACATATGCCTGGATGTAATGACTTTGTGGAAGACCTTTTTCTGCCAAAGAAAAGTATCATTAAATGCTCCATACCAAATCCAGCAGTTTGACTTGTACATGTAAAGCATTACCTCGGCCTAGTCCCACCCAATTTCACCTAAACTAACAAACTCGTCCTATCCAGGGGGAAAGCAATCTTGACTGGTTAATAGGTCAGAGCAGGCTCATAATGTTGGGTTATGAACTGTCAGAACCTTTACACATTAAAAACCTCATTCCATATAGATACAGAAAGGTTTGTATTAATTCCATATAGATACAGAAAGGTTTATAAATAGGTTTAGCAAGAGATGCATAAATCAATCATGGGATTGATTTGTCATCTAAATAATAAAAAGAAGGCAAACAATCACAGCAAACCCTTCAAAGAATTAGAAACCCGAAATCCTACCCTTCCATTCCCTCTCTTGGTCCACCTATTTTCCTCCTTCCCTTTTGTCCCACCATTCTTCTCCTCTTATTTTCCCCTTTTCCCTTTCCACGCCCCCACTTCAACTCCTCTCCTCCCACCCTCCACTGACTTGTCAATTTCTTACTTGAAATTTTAGATTTTCTCACTTGAATTGTTCTCTATGCATGTCCCCTTACATACATGGATTTGTAAAACATAAATAGATATGTTTGTTAGCTTTTTGAACTTATTTTCACCCACACTTGAGCTGAACCCTACGGCAAGCTATACACTACATACAGCCTTTTAAATTATTGACTGAGGTATCCAATGCTATCCAATCCATTACCATGCCTACTCCCTACCAATTGGCTAGACAAAGGCACATTTATTTCCTTTCCCATTTGCTTCCTCTTTGCCAAGTTAGAATTTCATAGAAAAATTCTATTGGACATAACAAGATAAATATGAATTTTAGTCTGATTATAACCAAAAAGAAAAAAGAAAAACTGGCAACAAAGGATTAAGAGAAGAAGAATTGTATACCTGCCCTTTGGGTTAGAACCTTTACAAAAAGAGTGAAGACAGTATCTTCAGCAAACATGTCTAGATCATATAGGGACCTTATGACTTCAGGGAATAACTTCAACAGTTTAGCATCCTCATAGCAATGGATCTGGACTTTGCACATGAGTTCAAATTCCAACTTCCCATTAGTACAAAAAGCATTCAAAAGTTTGGCCCAATGTATTGACCTGCAAAAATAGCACAAGCAAGAAATTGTGATTACTTAAAAATTCAATCTGCCACATAACAAGTTTTCTTCATTTAAAATTAACCCATCACATGGACAGGAAAAAATGGTGCAAACATAAAAGTGTATGTTATCCTTATTGGGTTGTAAATTTTGTACATAAATTCCATGAACTTGAGAAGCAGAATACACACTAGGAATGCATGCATGCAAAAAGTCCATGAACAAAATCCATTTGCAAATTCATAAAAATAATATAGAAATCAATTATGAACAACATGCAGAATATGCATTAAGCTAAATAGTTCATAGGGGGTTGTACCATTATGTCCTTTTGATTTTTAATCAGTTCTTTGTACCATAAAGGAGTTCTAAAATGAAATTGGATGTATTTTCCCTTGTATTCTATGCTACAATAATGTGAAAAATGATAAACATGTAGCCCTCCTTATTTGTTTCTTTTAGAAGTCCAGATCGGCTCATTAAGTGTTGGTTATGTTTGGTTTACGCTCCAATTCTTTGGGAGCTCGATTGGAGATAAATAAGTAGAAAGACAATGGGTTGGTTGCTTACAAGTGTAATGAGTTTCAGTTCTAGGAAGAGTATTTAAAAAAAAGTCCATACTGATGGCATGACGCAAAATGCACGTAGTTTCTTTTTAGGAAAGAATTTCTTTCATCCAAGTTAAGGCTCGTTGAGCCCCCCCTTCTCTATTTTCTTATCTAGATTGAATAATTTAATCCAAAATGCTGAGAATTCCATACCCTCTTTTCTTCCCTATCGCCAAAACTATTCGCAGATTTTATCAGACTTTAATTACCTTAAATCTTAAATTTGATTTGCTCTATCCATATGCATATTCAGGACAGACAATCCATAAACTGCCTAATTTAATCCTTTCACTGGGTCCTTACATGTGTCATATCCCATCCTAATTAGTCCTGCGTCCTCATCCTTTCTCTGTCTTATCTAATTTCTTTTACCTTTCCTTCTTATCTTTTAGCAATGTCTTCTATTTCCTGGAGTATTTCCTAATTTTATAGCTTTTTAAAGCTGTAACAATCATTTACAATCAATATTAGTCTTAAATGCTGCAACATACTGATCCAGGGTTCCAGATTACATCCTTCATTTTTTTCTTCGGAATTAGATTAACCTAAGATGAAAATGATTCATGCCCCAATAAAGGTAAACATATTCTAGCACATTAATATTGTTATGACCAAAATCTATTATACCAGCCTATACTGGCCATGCTATACCAGATACGTTACCATTACTAAGGTTCAATTTTATATGAACCAAACTAAGAGGAACTATCCTACACCACCCAACACTAGCCCATATTGCTCGATTTCAAATAGTACTATGGTTGGGAGCGAAAAAGTATTAATACCCTGTCTAGTAACCCGTATGGTTCTCGATGTTGATTTTACTCGATGTTGATTTTACGAATCTTAATTGCAACCATTAATTGCAAATCTTCTTTCTAAAAACCCTAAAACCCTTAAAACCCTAAACCCTAAATAATGACATCATTCTATCATAGTTTTATAATTTTGATAATAATACCACTCCATAGTATATTCAGATGCATGATTTACATATATGCTAAATTTCATATTTTTAACTCATGATAATTGAAACTTATCATTAATTATTACAAGTTGGATCCAACATCTTAGCATTTAGACTAGTCGTGACTACACTTCTGCCAATGGCTGGCTACATAGGTATCATATTATATCCGACAACCTTAATCAATACACATGGGTCACTGGCCAATATAGTCATCATAGTACACAATGTATCGCTAGGCAATATTTTGGCCATAATAAGCAATGCATCACTATGCAATACTCACGCTATAATAAGAAATGCATCACTATATAATACTCTCACGATAGTACATAATACGTCACTAGGTGCTACTCTCGCGGGATGAGCCCAAAAGCATCCATACAATTTTATATTTCCTCATCATCATTTTATATGAGAAATTAATTGTCATGATTTAATAATTTATGATAATATCACATCTTGAATATTCAACATAAAATGAGTGTAATTATATTAAAAGTGATTGTGTTCGGAATTTCTTATTTTTAATAAGAGTACCATTGGTTAGAAATGCCACTTTAGTCTACAGGAACACCTATTATACCCAAATTAAACCTAGATTAATGATACCTAATGATTGGCTCCCTCAAATTCTAAATAAATATATCATAATTCTTATTTCCTATTTTTTAAAAATCAACTTTTTAGCCTAATTTATTTACAATCTATTAATTTAATGATATTATTATTAATAAAAGAGGTAGAACATTACCTCGATCACGTGGCTGTGGGAAGTGGCCCAGGTTAGGCCTCTCCGATCAGCTGCATCGATTAATTAATCTTGACTAGAACAATGATGCTTACCAGAAACTAAGAGTTGCAGAGAAAGAAAATACTAGAGAGAGGAAGAGGTAGAGGGGGTTAGAGATAGAACACCTTGAAGAATCAGTGAGAAAATGGTAGGAAATAGAATGAAATAAGAAAATAAAATAAAATGAGGGAAAGAAAGTTGGTAGGGGAGGCGTGTGTGAGAAACAGGGAGGACGGCTCCCTGCTTCACCACTAGATCTGTGTGTGCGTGTGTGTGAGAGAGAGGAGGAGGAAGGCGAGATAGGGAAGGAGAGAAAGGAAGGGAGGGCGTCGGCAACGGGCTGGCAGCGACACCCGCGGCCGGGGGTGGAGGCCGCGGCTTCTCCCGCTCGGTCGTGGAAGAGAGAGAAGGCGGCGATAGCGAGAGGAAGGAGGAGAGAGAGGGAAGGCTGGTTGGGGGGGGGGGGGGGGGTGTGTAAGCAGGGAATCGGCCCTGTTTCCCAATCAGTTGGCTTAGAAGAAGAAGAAGAAAAGAAAACAAGAGTCGGCTTAGAAGAAGAAGAAGAAAGAAAAAAAAAGAGTGAACGAAAGGGAGAGAGGAAGAGAAAAGGAGGAGGAAGGGGGCTAGAGGTAAAAATAGGGCTGACGGTGATCGATTGACTGTCCCGGTAAGCAAAATCAGCGCCTCATCTCAGATCCACATAGAGGGAAGCGATGGAACGAGACCAGAGGTAGCGGGAGAGGGCTGCAGGCCTTGGATGGAGCGTCAATCGGCTCTACCGATCTGATCCAACGCTGGACCGTGCTTCATAATTACCGTAATCAGAAATAAAAGAAAGCTGAATCTATACCACTTACCGCACTATCCCGATAAATCAGGGCCGCGGCATCCAAGAAAGAGGCAAGCATCACATCAGCACCATCCAAACGTAACGAGCCATTTGCAAAACCGATTTTGCGCTTCTGAAATAGAAGCAAAATTTTATGCAGAAATAAAATTAAAGTAAAAAATAATTTTTAAATTAACATATTATTTTTACAGCTGCATCAACAATTTGAAATGTCGCTTTCAAACATAACATTTCGAATATTGCTTTTGTCACTATACTCTAATCGGTTTTTTTTTTTCTCTCTCTCTCTCTCTTCTTCTTTCCGCCCGATGATGCCTCCTTTTATAATTTTTTCTTATTATGCCAAAGCTTATCTTTCCTCTTGATAAGATTTTATGTTGACAGAAAATAAAAAATATAATTTTTCTTCTTAATTACTTAGTTTTCTTTCTTTCATAAGACTTATTATGCCATATTTCTTGCAATCTAGCAATGTATACTTAGTTTTTTGAGATATTTTTTTTTATTTCTTTTATTATTGCTTAAGATTTTATGTACAAAACTTTTTTTTTTAGTATAGATGGACGATCACACTATCCTTGTGTGAGTCAGCCCAAAATTATCAGAGTACTATATGCCTGCAATCTAGCAAAGTATACCTGCTTTTATAATTTCTTTTATTTGCTTAGAACTTTAAGTAAAACTTTTTAATACACATAGGGTTTTATATGCGAAAGAGAAATAATATTTTTAAAGTTTTTGCTAAAGATTTACTTTACTGATCATATATTCATGGATTTTATTATTTATTTGTTTAAAATATTATAACATGAGTGATGATGAGATTGGACATGATACGTATTTGAGGATTGGTTTTTTTAAGTCAGATTGAATTCTCTTGCTTAACTCATCTTGGATGATAGCAGCCTAGGAAGCTTGGGTTGGCTTGCTATGATACAAAGTTTATATTTTTCAGGATATATATTTGTTATTTAGATGCTAAATACTTTTGAAATATGTGCATATTTCATTATTAGTTTGTTTGTAGCTGACTAATAGAAAATTTTAACATCATTTTTCTGATGAGCACCTAAACTGTTTGATTGCTGCTTTATTGTGATGGATCAATTGAACATAGCCTATATGAGATACAATATAATTAACTTTCACGTAAACGTTTTAGATTGAACTCTAAAACACGTTATGTTAAGTTAGTTGAGCGGGTATATAGTGTGCTCAAAATTTCAGTGCAACAATATATTTTGAGATTGATGTAGAGATCTTCAACATTTCGTCAGAAATATATGCTTCATCCAATTGAGAAAGACAAAGATGTGGGGGAAATATTGATATTTTCTTTCAAATTTTCAAATTATCGCTATGTTGAATTATCTGTTTTCAAGAAAGATGCCCCGGATCTATAAAGAGTTGGTTATACAAAGAATGTTCAAGATAGTTCTCTTATAGCCTAGCAATAGATCAGGACTCCAATGAATTTTTCGATGATTGAAGGAGTTATGCCATTAGCATAAAGTGTTGATGTGGTAAACAATCAGTTTAACACTAATAGTCGAGGAATTGAGTCAGACGATTGTACAGATGATGACTATTAGTCTGAACATGATGACTCTGATGAAGAGCAAGACGAAGATAAAGAGTCACATGGAGATGATATGTTTATAAAATTGATTGTAGTTCTATTCCTGTATCTAGCCATCCAGAAACTATTCCAACTTAGATGCATGATCATCAAGTCTTTGCACATGGTCAAATACCATAATTTTATCATGACTTGAATTTGCATGATGGCAGTTGTGTTAGTATTCGAAGA
Organism: Calamus simplicifolius; assembly: GCA_900491605.1. Taxonomy (NCBI): domain Eukaryota; kingdom Viridiplantae; phylum Streptophyta; class Magnoliopsida; order Arecales; family Arecaceae; genus Calamus; species Calamus simplicifolius. The sequence continues at coordinate 541,699 of UESW01004846.1, forward strand.
TAATTATCCTTTAATTCTTAATTTTGGGATTCGTCAATAACTAAGTTTGCTACAGGATTGTTGTTTACTAGCAATGATGAATTGAAGAGAGTATATAAAATTTATCACATTTAGAAGCATCGCACATATAATAGAGTTGAAGAAAGCATTATAGTCTATCAAATATGCCTCTTCAAGTAATGCCTAGAGTTGTTGATGAAGCTGGCGTGCTACAAAGTTGAAGAAGCATCGATTTTTGAGATCATAAGGTACGAGGGGTCGCACTCTTATTTATTCAATAATGCAACTCGGGATCACAAACACATAAGTTCATGAGTTATTAGTCATGTTGTTCGACAT
>UESW01004846.1:546081-595209 GCA_900491605.1 Calamus simplicifolius
GGTTGACGCATCATCCTACAAGGATAAAATAATATGTTAAATTTATATTTGGAACATAATGGTTTCGTTCGGCTAAGTATGGCCGAACGGAATAGATTTGTTCGGCCAGGACTAGCCGAACGGAAGAGTTTTGTTCGGCCAGGGCTGGCCGAACATAAACAATATGTTCGGCATAACCTAGCCGAACAGAATGCATCTGTTCGGCCAGGTTAAGCCGAACATATTGTTTATGTTCGGCCAGCCCTGGCCGAACAAAACTCTTCCGTTCGGCCCTGGTAGGCCGAACGGAACGCGTTCCGGGAAAAAAAAAAAAGACGATTCAGATTTTAAAAACGAACCTTATCGTCACCGTTCGCCTTCCAGATTACTAGTTGCTTCTCCATTGTTGAAATGAGAGCTTTAAACCTTGTCTAGACCCTGATTTCAGAGACAATCGTTGAGAGAGGGAGGAGGAAGGGAGATGGCTGTGCCTGGGAGAAAAGTTTGAAATGTTATCAGGGGTTTGATCATGTGGGTGTAGATAGAAATAAGCAAGGGTACATAAGTAATTACATCTTAGGGTATTTTAGGTATTTAATTTTATGTAAGTGTGGGTGTGAAGAGTAATCGTTGGGGTGCCAATAGAACGACTCGGGGCAGATCCACTACAGACAAAAAAATAGAGAGGGGGAGGAGGAGGAGGGAAGCGATGGAACGAGACCAGAGGTAGCGGGGAGGGCTGCAGGCCTTGGATGGAACGTCAATCGGCTCTACCGATCTGATCCAACGCTGGACCGTGCTTCATGATTACCGTAATCAGAAATAAAAGAAAGCTGAATCTATACCACTTCACTGCACTATCCCGATAAATCAGGGCCGCGGCATCCAAGAAAGAGGCAGCATCACATCAGCACCATCCAAACGTAACGAGCCATTTGCAAAACCGATTTTGCGCTTCTGAAATAGAAACAAAATTTTATGCAGTAATAAAATTAAAGTAAAAAATAATTTTTAAATTAACATATTATTTGTACAACTGCACCAACAATTTCAATGTCACTTTTAAAAATAACATTTGAATATCGCTTTTATCACTATACTTTAATCGAATTTTTTTTTTACTTTCTCTTTTTTTCCACTTTTCTCTCTGCCCAATGATGCCTCCTTTTATAATTTTTTCTTATTATGCCAAAGCTTATCTTTCCTCTTGATAGGGTTTTTAGTTGATAGAAATGAAAAATATGGTTTTCCTTCTTAATTACTTAGTTTTCTTTCTTCCATAAGACTTATTATGCCATATTTCTTGCAATCTAGCAATGTATACTTAGTTTTTTGAGATAATTTTTTTTATTTTCTTTTATTATTACTTAAGATTTATGTGCAAAACTTTAAGTATACCTGCAATCTAGCAAAGTATACCTGCTTTTATAATTTCTTTTATTTGCTTAGAACTTAAGTAAAACTTTTTAATACACATAGGGTTTTATATGCGGAAGAGAAATAATATTTTTAAAGTTTTTGCTAAATATTTACTTTACTGATCATATATTCATGGATTTTATTATTTATTTGTTTAAAATATTATAACATGAGTGATGATGAGATTGGACATGATACGTATTTGAGGATTGATTTTTCTAAGTCAGATTGAATTCTCTTGCTTAACTCATCTTGGATGATAGTAGCCTAGGAAGCTTGGGTTGGCTTGCCATGATACAAAGTTTATATTTTTCAGGATATATATTTGTTATTTAGATGCTAAATACTTTTGAAATATGTGCATATTTCATTATTAGTTTGTTTGTAGCTGACTAATAGAAAATTTTAACATCATTTTTCTGATGAGCACCTAAACTGTTTGATTGCTGCTTTATTGTGATGGATCAATTGAACATAGCCTATATGAGATACAATATAATTAACTTTCACGTAAATGTTTTAGATTGAACTCTAAAACACGTTATGTTAAGTTAGTTGAGCGGGTATATAGTGTGCTCAAAATTTCAGTGCAACAATATATTTTGAGATTGATGTAGAGATCTTCAACATTTCGTCAGAAATATATGCTTCATCCAATTGAGAAAGACGAAGATGTGGGGGAAATATTGATATTTTCTTTCAAATTTTTAAATTATCGCTATGTTGAATTATCTGTTTTCAAGAAAGATGCCCCGGATCTATAAAGAGTTAGTTATACAAAGAATATTCAAGATAGTTCTCCTATAGCCCAGCAACATATCAGGACTCCAATGAATTTTCGATGATTGAAGGAGTTATGCCATTAGCATAAGTGTTGATGTGGTAAACAATCAGTTTAACATTAATAGTCAAGGAATTGAGTCAGACGATTGTACAGATGATGACTATTAGTCTGAACATAATGACTCTAACGAAGAGCGAGATGAAGATAAAGAGTCACATGGCGATGATATAGATTATAAAACTGTTTGTAGTTCTATTCCTGTATCTAGCCATCCAGAAACTATTCCAACTTAGATGCATGATCATCAAGTCTTTGCACATGGTCAAATACCAGAATTTTATCATGACTTGAATTTGCATGATGGCAGTTGTGTTAGTATTTGAAGAGAATTATCCTTTAATTCTTAATTTTGGGATTCGTCAATAACTAAGTTTGCTATAGGATTGTTGTTTACTAGCAATGATGAATTGAAGAGAGGATGTAAAATTTTATTACATCAAGAAGCATCGCACATATAATGTAGTAGAGTCAAGAAAGCATTATAGTCTATGAAATGTGCATCTTCAAGTAATGCCCAGAGTTGTCAATGAAGGTAGCATGCTACAAAGTTGAAGAAGCATCAATTTTTTGATATCACAAGGTACGAGGGGCCACACTCTTATTTATTCAATAATGTAACTCGGGATCATAAACACATAAGTTTACGAGTTATTAGTCATGTTGTTCGACATTTTGTAGAAAAAGGTCCAAGTGTGAATATTGAAGCTATCATTGCAACTATAGCAAAACTATTTCATTATATTATGTTATACTCCAAAGCATGACATGAGAAATAAAAGGCATTGATTGATATATTTGATGAATGGAAACCCTCATATGCCAAGTTACAGAAATAATGCTTACACTACAAAATGCAAACCCTAGAACAATAATCTATTGGGATTTCTACAATGAAGTGACTTCTAATGTACGTATCCTAAATTATATTTCTGAAAATTTCAATCATCCATTGAGAGGTTTCGGTATTGTTGCTCGATGATTTTTATTGATGGAATGAATCTTTATGGAAAGTATAAGGAGAATATGCTCGTTACAAATGACTCCAAACATAACAGCATTCAAAAAAGCTACAGTATCTAAAAAGAAAAAAGTAGCTATATTCGGCTTGCTGGCCTTAGTCTGCATCCCACTACATTAATAATGTAGTATAGGAATGGATTTTTGATTTTTTTTAACCTGCACCTTGATAATATTAATTTGTTTAGAAAAATATAGCATAAAAGTGGGAGCATTCTACGCCTATGTGCAAATCCCTATTTGCAGATGGTTTAAAAACTTTCTTTAAAAATTGAGATGCAAATTAATAAATAAGATGAATTTAAATTATATTTTTTAAATATTAAAATATTACAATATTTTATTATTATCAATGTGTATTTGATTTTGAAATAATATTATGTTAGCTAAATTTAATTTTGAAGTAATACTCCATTTAAATGTATTAGATTTTGAAACAATGCTCTATAAGTTAAATTTAATTTTGAAACAAGGGTTTATTGATTGGATTTGATTTGATTTTTTTTTTTAAAAGATGACTTTGATTACACGACCACAAAACATGAACCAATGTGAGCTCATTACAGGCTAAATTGATTAAAACTTAGCAACACTATCTAAGATCAATTGTCGACCAGAACATCCTTGTATGGTGTGCAACTAGGAACTGGCACAAGAGCAAACACATACGTCACTTTCGCGCTCGGCACCCTACTATCTTCTGAAACTTGCCTCAATTTTTCACTTTGCTTGCTTCTCCTGCCATCTTTAGATGCTTGTCACTCTTCCTCACTCTGCTTTCTTATCCTCCTATCTTCATATACTACCCTCACTTCCTCAACTGACTTCCTTCTATCATTCTTCAAAATGAGGGGAACCTGACTTTCCCTTTCTCTCGCAAGCCTGTCCTGTGCCTCACCTTGAAGCTTATCTAGCTGCATCCCATCCATTTGCTGCATTTTGAAAACCTTCACCAAATTCAATAGCCATGAATCAAAAATATCAAGCTTCCACAAAAGCACAACCCAACCTAATTCGGAATCTTAAAGCTAGTATGGATCAAGTTGTAGACATCATTCCTATTAACAATATCACCTACCAAGAACAGCAAACTTCCCATGAGATTCCCTAGGCATTTTTTTGCACACATTGTAGATTAAACAAAGAGCCTAGAATAGAGGAAACAAATTCATATAGCCGACCCTATGTAGTTGGGCTTAGATGAGTTGAGTATTTCAAACCAATTAAGCTCTTTTAAAATTTAAAAATATTTTATCTAATATATTTATTTATATAATATATTTTTTTATCAATCACATCATGGCTTATGTAATCAAGGTCATATACCTTGTTTCTACAAAAGTAAAATATAATGTGGGGTAATATGATAAATATGTGTCATAGATTCATATTCAAATTTTAAGTCCATTGTACATCTCTTTAAACCATACCCATATTGTGCTAATCCCCAAAACTAAACACCTAATACTTATAAAGACTATAGTCCTATTAGCCTATGTAATGTATTTTTCAAAATCATTACAAAAACCATTGTACACGGGCTAAAACACATCCTACCTCATATGTGATACCCAAAGTGCTTTTGTACCTTATCATTTATTACTGAATGTACTTGCTGCTTTTGAGATCTTCCATTTTATAAAGAAAAAGAGGGGATAAAAAGAGGTTATTTGGGCCTTAAATTAGATATGAGTAAGGCCTATGATAGCGTGGAGTGGGGCTTCTTATAAACAATAATGGTTAAAATGGTTTTGCCATGGAATAGATGAATTGAATCATGAGATGCATATCTTCACTCTCCTATTATATTTGATCAAATGGTGAACCTATGCAGAATTTTTCACCCAAAAGAGAGCTAAACTCGAAGACGATATTCATTGCATGAAGGTGTTCAAACAAGTTCCTTTGATCATACATCTTTTTTTCGCTGATTATATTATCTTGTTTGCAAGAGCTACAAAATAAGAGATAAACAAAATCTTTCATATGCTCGAGAATATTGACAAACTTTAGAATAACAGGTTAATTGGACAAGTCCAAAATTTCCTTGAGTCACAATGTGCTAGAAACCAAGTTAAAAAAAATATAGGGATATGGCACTAAAAGCAACGGAAAAACATGAGAAGTACCCAAGTCTTCCTATAGCTATTGAGAGAACAAAAAAGTAGGCATTTGGCATAGTCCCGGATTGCATTTGAAAGAAACTTAAAGGTTGGAAAGAGAAGTCTTTCAAGAGTAGGTAACAAGATCCTCATCAACGCAATTCTTCAGGCCATACCCAAGTACATCATAAGTTGCTTTAGAATTCCAACTATGCATGCCATGATTGAGTCAATGATGAGTGAATTTTGGTGGGGTGGTCAACGTGAGAATAATAAAATTCAGTGAGTAGGATTGGATAAGCTGTGTATTGAAGTAGCTTGTTGGGCTTAGTTTTAGATGACTTCACCATTTTAATCAAGCTTTCCTAGCTAAGCAAGGATGGAGACTAATCCATAATGAGAACTCTTTGCTTGTTCAAGTTTTAAAGGCTAGATACTATCCTCATGGAAGCTTTTAGAATGTTATTCTAAGACACTACCCAAGTTACACATGGAGAGGTATCTATGAGATAAAATAGTTGTTGGAGAAGGCACTAGATATGTGGTTGGAAATGATACGAAGATGAGAATTTAGCAAAACAAATAGATCCCAAAATAGAGTGGTTTTAGAATTTCTTCACCATGCCAACTTCTTCAACCTAGTTCTACAATTAGTGAGCTCATTGATGCTGATTGAAAAGCATGGAGAAGAGAATTTATCAAAGATGTTTTCTATCTCTTTAAGACCCAACAATTTCTAAACAGTCCTTTGAGCTTTAGATTACCAGCGGATTGAATTGTATGGGACTACGACTACACAAGGAATGATGACTTTACCATTAAAATTGCTTATCACTTTACTTAGTTGATATTCAAAATTCAACTACTTATGGAGAGAAATCTCCAACCGATGAAAGTGAGGTGTGGAGGAAAATATTTTCACTTAATATTCCCCCTTGGGTGAAAAATTTTATATGGTGTGCTTGCAAGGATATGCTACCAACCAAATGAAGCTTCAAAGGAGAGTGAATCTAGATATAATGTATTCCTATTGTGGGCTGCTATTCATGTTTTTGAAGAATGTTATCAAGCTAAGGGCATATGGCTGGCTAGTCCGTTGTCTTTGTGAACATAACAAGCAAGAAAAACTTATTTTATAGACGGGTAAAAAATGAGTGGATTTATTTCTTGATGAGAAGCAACTAGAATTTTTCTTTATGATTACTTTGTACTTTACGAAAGAATAGGAATGAATATCTTTTTCAAGGTCAGAACAATGAACCAGATGATATCATGGGGTATTTGATAACTTAAATAGGATAGCCACAATGATCTTAGATCACTAATAATCTTTATATTGGGACGATCTAATTCTTGTTGATCTAAAATCAATGTATCTAGTATGATATATATCAGTAATCAAAGATTTTGATTATCTAAAATCATTATATTTGGTATAGTAGGGTAATCCTAAATCATCTACCATGAAATACTAAAATTATTCTTAATTAATTAACCTCTTTTCACCCTAAAAAAAAACTATCCCTACTATATTTTGCAAATAGTATAATAATTTATCATTATTTCATATTATTTATTATTATAATATATATATTAAATTATACTATTATTTTTATAATATTATATTATGATATAATATTATATTATTACATTATTATATTATTATATCATAATCTTATAATATTAGATATATTATATTAATATGAAAATATTATCAAGTTTTTTCATATAGACGAGGGAGGGGTACTTTGGTCTCTAAATACTAAGTATCAAGTTAAGATCATTGTTTAGGGATGATCTTGAATACTTAACCTCATGAATAAGTATGGGATCATTGAGTTTGGTGATAATTTTAAAAGTGGAGGTGATCTAGGATCGGTGCCATATAGGATTGTTGAAGTGCAACTAGATGCAGTAATCTCATTACATCCATCTAAATTACCAATGATCTTAGATGAATCATCTCATACCAAATGCTCCTATATGTAAGGCCATTAATTTCTACAATGGGTATATGGTTGAGAATGTGGCTTGTGGAAAGACACCAATCGCCAACAGTTAGATTAGATGAAAAGTTCCCCTTGCAAGTCGTTTCAGATCAATATGGATGCACCATTTTTGATGGAAATGGAGACGGTTAAGGAGTCATTATAAAAAACAGTAAAGGTTGTATCAAAATATAAGGGGAAAATTTATGAGGTAGTAGTTGCTGAAGCGTTAGCTATAGATATGCATTGCAATTTGCAAATGGCTCATGATGCTGGTCTCATGAATATTCTTCTTAAATCGATAGCATGCAGATTATTTTGGTTGGCAATAAAGAAGCAGCTCTTCTTGAATTCAGAGTCAAGAATAATAGTTACAGATATAAAAGCTTTGTCTCACTTGTTTCTTTTGGTTGTGAGCATCTTAAGCCAGAAGCTAACACTACAGCACAAGGTACTAGTTCGATTAGCTAGAAACTTGGGGCATGAACTTGAATGGTCTAAGGAAGGCTGAAGATCTTGCATCTATTACAAAATAATGCAACGCATTTGGAGAGAAAATCATCAATTATCGTTGTCGCCCCCTCCCCTCAACACCCCCCCCCAAATAAAAAGAAAAATCTAACTTAGCTTGTGAGTTGCATGTAACATATACCGCATAGAAGCCAATTATTTATCAACGATAAGAGTTGCATGTCATATGAGCTTGCATTCTCTCTCATCTCTCATCTCTCATCTCTCATCATCTCTTATTCTTTGCTCCTTATTCTTTTTTTTTTTTCTAAGTTTTCTCATGAAAATAAAAGAATGTTCTTATTTAAATTCAATAAAAATATCAAAAAAAAATTAAATTCTTTAAGTACAAAAAATTAGCTCTTACGTATATAGCCACTGTGAATATTTATTTCGCGTGCATCAACAGTGACATGTATGACCGTGTTATTACCCGTGAACATAACCAAAACTACTTATTATGTTAGTATATCAATTTTGTCCGTGTCATGTTGTTTTAGTGTTTTTTATTGTCAAATATATGATTGACATAATAAATTCTATTGTTAATATATGCATACATCTATATCCACATAAAAATACTTTGCATATATGCATATATCCACATAATGGGTATATATGATTGAACATATACACTATATATGCATATATATATACATATACATATATACACATAAAAATAGATACCTATATCAACACTACTTATAGTGATTGTACTTAAGTGCATATACTCAATAAAGTTAAATCATAAAATGACTTGACCACACTTGACTAATAAATAAACAAACTCAAGGCTGAGAATCCTTGGTTTCGATATGATATGTTGTGATGTATTGGAGTTATTAATATTAGAACGTGACTCAATAAAGAATCTTTAGAAATAATGTTAAATATCGACTGTGGTATGCAAGTGGTCAAGGGACTGCATATGCAGTGATGCGGTTACTAATCTTTAACTATTAAAAGTAGATATAATAAATAAAATAAACCCTGAGCAGTGAAGGCTATCATTTTGAATGGACAAATCTTCAAAATTTGAATGGACAATTCATCCTGAAGTCTTCTGAAGTCTTTAGGAAATCCTGGTCTATGAGCATTGAAGGCTATCACTTTCAGAAAATGACACAAGATTAGCAATTTTTTAAAGAATATTTCAGTACTTCCCTTCTGAAATCTTTTAGGCAACAACAGTCTTACATCACCATCATCAGGCTCATCACTTATATAACTCAACCCATGTAACTCAAATTTCTGCTATTTAATTTTGGTGCAAGGTATCAATACTTGAAACAGTAATGGTTCTCATCAGCTACTGATTTTACTACCATTGACACATTTTCTGCATTGTTCTACATCTGAAAGTGGTTTATTTTTGCTGAAATTGTTTGCATGAAACTCTTGCAGTGCTAGCTACTTATATGGGTCAAACTAGCTTCTTGTCGTACTCCTGCATCTTCCACCCACCACATACCGTTACAATTCAATTCCCAGGACTGAACACCAGAGCAACCACTTTAAGCTTTAAGCTAAAAGGTCACAATGTTTTCGAAGGGACACAGCCTCCATGAAGTTCAATCTGACCAACATAGAATGGTTCTGCATGACTACATGTCACAAGAAATTCAGTAGATTAATTTTCAGCTTTATAGTTTGCTTCAATTACAAATTAAGTTTTAGTTTTGCAACATCAATAAAAGTATCATTTACACGTTAAGTAAGCAGTACACAATAAAATGATCCATATGTTCTCTTTCTAAATATGCTTTTGAAAATGCATAAATCACACTACAACCAACAAGTATTATTGAGTCTGATTATAATTGGCTCTCTACCCTTATTCCTCATTCCATGGCATCAAGGGTTATGCAATCCATCAATGTTACATTATTGAAAAATAAATTTCTTCCTAGCTAGTCTTTAATTAAAAAATCATTTGAGTTCATTAAGATGGACCACTAAACATTCTGAATATTAGCTCTTAATAATATACAAAAGAAATACAAATTAAAAACTCTTCAGATCTTGCTGACTCAAGAAGTTATGCTCCTATTTGCTATATGGTGATCTTGATGGATTTAATCCTTCTGATTGAAAATATAATAAATTAAAGAATAAAATAAAGCATCATAGAATAATTGAAGAAAAGTTAGCACAATCTTATTCCATCATCAAAGCATGCTTAACAAGAAAATTGTTTATATAAAATGAACGCTACTATAGCATGGAAAGGACGAAAAAAAAGGTCCCTCACCCACACAAATAGACTCAAATTATAGAGCTTAATTACTTGATTTTGAAAAAGATATTCATGAGGATAAACAGTTAAAATAAGAGACTTCTCAAAATGAAAGGTAGCTCGTGGAAATTCATCATGAACACTGCAATGATGCACATAGAACAACAAATTAGTGAGCGAGGAGCAGCTAGATCACCAGATTAAAATAACAAAAGTTAATAACAACCGATATGAAACAGTTTGCTTAAGATACACTTGATTTCGAAAAAAACAACAAACCAAAATTTGATGTCTTAATTTAAAAATGCTAATTTTATCTTTAGGGGCTGTCTGGAGTGAACATTCCCATGTGAATTCCTGGGTCAATTGATCGGCATATGAAATTCCTATATTTGAAGTGTGACAAATTATTCTAGCAATCTCATTTGCACTCAATTTTAGGAATAAAAGATTAATAAGGAGACATGTATTAATCTTTGATTCCTAGGAATAAACGATTACGATGGGAATCTAACTCCTCTCATTCGAAACAGCCCCTCAGAGATATCCTAAGCTGATTTTCCCTAAATAGTACAATGATACCCCATATAGTTGTAGTAGTGATCATTCAGAAAGATGCAGAATGAGAATAAACATACAAAATTTATATGACATGATTAAGAAAAAGAAGATGAAAAAGAAATGCAAGCAGAGATTTCAAGACAATGAGATGGCCATTAAAACGCCTCAGTTTTCAAAAGCAATAGAATATTTATGCTTAATGTGAATATCTATGCTTAATGTGCAACAAAAAATAGCATTTACTATGCATCACCTAACAAATAAACTTGTGGAAAATCATCAAGAAGGCTCAATCTTATTGAGAGCAACAATTAAAATCCCAGTTGTATCAGTTCATTCTAGTTGTCTTGAATCATATTAATGAGATGTTGGGTCCTCGGATGAGTGCAGGACTACAATACTTAAAAATCCACTCCATCTTGTTACCAGTTGGTGTGAACCAGGCCAGTGATTGGCAGCAGAACCAACCAGTACTAGGGAGTTGTTCATCATCATGATTTTGTCACCATCAAGCTTCTCTGCATCCAGGAATCCTCTATATGCATTTTGTATCTTTGTTTCAATTCTTATGTTGCATATGAACACACACTCTCTCTCATTTTTCACAAAGCAAGATCAACATCACGCCGTCAGTCCGTCAGATCCAATAGTACCAATAGGATTTGCACAGTCATGTTTATCTAAGTCAAATCAACACAATATGTGAAGAAATCGAGAAAGCAATAAGAAATGCAAGTCAGTGAAATACATCTTAATGCCCGCAAAAGTTTATAAAAAAGCATAAGAAATAAAAGGACTCTCTTGTCAGAAAAAGACATCTCACCAAGCATACACCAAAGGATCAATCCATATGACTAGTACATCATAGTTGGATAACATACAAAGTATGGCAATCCATTGAAATGCTAGAGGAAGTAACCACATAAAGCACAAAACATCACTAGATTATGACAAATTCTAAGATTCCACCCATCCCCATATGGTCAATAATGCCAAAAATAAACTCATTGATTCAACATTCCTCGAGGACAGTGGACTTAACTGTCTCATAAGAGCGAGTTGTATCATTTTTCATATCTCATTTATATACTCCTATGTAACTCAACTCAACTCATCTAAGCCTTTTCCCAACTAATGGGATCGGCTACATGAATACGCTTCCTCCATTCTGCTCTATTCAGAACGAAGTCGACACTCAAATTACAAATAATTATATCTTTATTAATTATTCTGGTCCATATTAGTTTAGGTCTACCTCTACCTCTATCATTAGCCTGGACTGTTAAAGATCACTCTTTCTGGAGCATCTAAAGATCTTCATTGTATATGTCCAAACCACCGTAATTGGTTTTCTCTCATTTATATATTCCTATATCATTTAACAAAATATCTAATGTTGAAAACAAGCAAATAGCCCATCAATAATGCGAAGTACCTCATAGCAACTCATGGAATCCTTGATTTCCAACAAAATGTTTAGCTTTTAGTAACATCTTAACTTACATATACATAAGCTAAAAGGAAATTGGCATAATGAGCCTCTTAGTAACCTTTGAACTTACAGTTTTTAAGTAATGTATAAATTAAAATCATTTTTAGAAGGAAGTGGCTCTCCCTTAAGGAAACAAGTGCTTGAAGTCCTTGGTAACTTGGAACTATATGTCCTGCTCCTCTAATAGTGGCAAATGATAAGTTAGCACTATATCCATCAACCTGTCCATAATATTAAAGAAAGGAGAAGTGACAAAAATTCTTATGGTAGTTTAAAAGATGTATTATTATTAAAAGATCATCGAATTTCATGAGAACTCTTAATGTACTCTTATATTCTTCAAATAGTAGCTAGATGGTAAACGAATTTCACAATTTTCATTGATATTCTAATAAAATCATATTAATTAATTATATTATAAGATATTTTTTGAGGAAAAGATAGGTGAGAAAAATAGCCCAAAATTCATTAATGACTCTTTAATTATGTCTGATAAATACGGATTAGTAGAACCAAAATCATTACATTTAAGGTGGAAAGAAAAATTATGGCAAAGGCAGAAAAGTGACAATGCTATGCTATTGCTTAAGAAACCTCTTACATAACAGGATGGATTAATGTATTCCCACAAGATACTATATTATTTTACCTAATAAAATTTGTAGACATTGGCCTCTTCATTGCCACATAAATTCGTTTCTTTGATAAATAAATTTTTTTATCCATATTCTAGGAATAAGATTAGATTATCATACTAAAATTTTAAAATAACCACTAAAGTAGCCAAAAAGAATCTCAAATTTTTTTAGCAAAAAATTTTAAAGAATAATTTAGCATTCTCAAAACTTCATTAGGGTAAGAAGAAAGTTAATTGATCCTATGCTAATACTAAAAGAGATTAAAAAGGAACCGGTCTACTTTTCAAAATAGTGAAACAAATTAAATAAGTTACATTTTGAAGACTCTTATAGGATCCTACTACCTAACAATATTATTATTGAAATATTGTGTGAGGTGTATTTTCTGCATACAACAAATATCGCTATTTAAATTTTACAAAAAGAATTATATCATAACAATATATATTGAACATTACCTTAGCTAATTATTTTGTTCCTTTGTTTAATGTTTTTATGTGTGTATATTGAAAAGGTTTATTAAGAAAAATTATTGACTTTATTATTCAAAATGTTACATGAATAATTTACCTCATTATTAACAAACCATGGTTGCTACTGAGCCTTCACAAAAAGATTTAGCTGATTGATAGAATATCTTGATGATGTGACAAGAATCCATCCATCAACATCTCCACTACATTTAATATTAAAAAAAAGACTTATTACCCATTTATGCTAAATATGTAATTAGTATTAGTTTTGAAATATAAATGAAATCTTAAAGCACAACAACTCTGTAGCAAAATAATTTATCAGTATTACCTATATCCAAACCGGTATATGGTTAGCCATGCACTCCTTGATAAGTGGTAAGACTATCGAAGGGCTCTCTATCCATGTTAATAGTTGGCTACATTGTAACATTGTTGGATTAAAAGAAACATTTAATAAATATTTAATCTAAAGATAAAATTTGAAAAGGTATTCAAAATATTAAGAATGACTTTCACTCCCACGTTTGCAATGCCACATATACAATCACTTGTAATTAAACCAAGTTCGAGTGATGATTGAAAACTTATATGAAACTTTTAATAAGTATTAAATGTTGCCTCCACAAAAAACAAAAGAAGCTCATGGGAAAGTTTTATTATCTTAAGAAAGTTCAAATTAGCTTGAAATTGTGACTTAAAATGAAAAACTCACTTTGTTGTGATCCTTAAACACATTTTAGGTGGCTATCCAAATGTGACCTCATGAGGAGCAAAGGGATCTCTAGATAGATCCACATGCTATTTGTTAAATTTCTTTATCTCTCTTATGAATTATGAAGTCGAATATTGGATAAAGAAAATGCACAATGCATTACTTGAGGAGCTAATTCAATGGATGCTATAGTGATCATATTAGAACGTAACTTGAGGAACCATGATTTGTGGTGGCTATTGGTATATCTTTCCTTAATCAAAGCTACATGCAACATGAGTCATTGAGGAACATTGACTCGATCCTAAGATCCCATGATTAGCATGGTCTGATTTGCCTCACTTAGCATAATGCGACAATTACGCAACCTATGGTCCAATGATTCATTACTTTGACTTGCAATAGCAATCTTAGGCATCCAATTAATCTATAAGGGTATTATAATATGAGAAAAGGGGCACACCTGCACCTAGTCCAAGTGTAGTTGAGTTTTATGACATTGGCATGAAGAGCTTCTTGTACTCAGCAGTATTAAGATAAGTTTTCACGTACATATTCGAGCATGAGTTGAAATTTTCAATCTGAAACACATGCAAAGTCCCTTTAGAAAGCATGATGCTAAATTAAAGAAGCAATAGATAATAAGAAAAGATAACGAACCGAATATATCTTTGGCAAAAGACGTGACATCAGTTGAGAAACATAAAGGCTCATAGATACCAAATATGTCTAGCTTCTCAAGGACTTGGGTGCAAGCTCTTAATGCCCCTAAGCACTACATATCCTGTATGGTGGCGTTAGGGCAGAAATTGCAGTGCTTGTGGATTGTATCAATGGTCTCATCTGAGATCAATGCATGTGTCCACCAATAGTCAAACATCCCTTTATTGTTCGTTTCATCATTGATCACCCCATTGCCATTCTAGCATTATCCAATATCAATTTCAATAAAGCCAATAAGATTAGAAAAGATGAATCATATCAAGTTACTAAAAGAAGCTAGAGCTAAAATTAATTAGATACCATGATGCCTCTAAGATTGATGTTGGTATTATTATGTTGGAGAATAGTATAAGCAAGCTAAGGCAGTAGCCACCATAGCTTTCCCCAACTATAAAGAAATTTCTGCCTTTGAACTTTGAAAATATGTCCATCCAATTCACCACTAACACATAGGCATCTTTGGCCATTTTGTTGTCCCCACTATTGTAGTAGTCTGAGGTAATATTGGAGTAAGTGAAGCCAACACCAGCTAGGCTCTCCAAGAACAGCACATTAGCCACTGCAGCACCCAAATATGATCAAATTCAAATCAATCATTCAATTAATGACATGCATGGTTCTTAGAAAAAATAACTAAAAACAACATATCATATCAAGAATATGAACTATGCCAATGACTTTAGAAAAGATAGGAAAAGTAGAAGAAATTGAATCTAAACTCTTAATGAGACCTTTATTCCATGCATATGGATTTCTAAACAGCGTTTTGCTACCGCTAATGATACGGAAGGGTCCTATCTCCTCCATGGCTCCATTTTCGAGAGAGGAGCAATCCGGCCCTGAAAACAAAAGAAAAGAGATGACAATTATCAACAAAATTTTGGACTTGGCTGGAAGGATAGGCGGGCCATGCGACCCATGACCAACTTTAATATGTGTGCATATTTTCTATGGCCAAGCTAGATTGCTCTTTACTTTTTCTAGGCCCAGCTCGATTTTTAGATCGAGCCTACTTTTTTTCTCAAGCCTATTCCATAAACCTATTTTTAGTGCCTAAGCCTACAAGATTTCAAGCTGGGATGAGCAAGCTGGATGGGTCACCTAGCTCATGATCAATTCTAGCCAAAGGCCATCAAGAAATGCCATAACATTGTGCCCATGCAAGGGAAAAAATTGTAAGGGCGTGACAAGCTGCTAAGAGAGGTGATCAGTAGGGTTATGAGGGGAAGATGACGCACGTCCAGGGGATGGTAGAGGCAGCTGAGGAAGAGTAGAGTACCAACGAAGAGAGAAAGGGAGGACAAAGATGAGAGATTAAGGTGGGAGAGCTCATTTGAGCAGCAGCACTAGTGTATGCCAGCAGCATTTTGACATTGAAGTTGAGACCTAGCGGAGAATGGAGGGCATGGATGGAGCTTAGATTAGGGGAAGGTGAAGAACGAAGATTAGGACACGGGCAATGGCAAAGTCTGCCTGATCAAGTATGCATCTGATCTAATAGAGATTGTCGGTTGACCAAACAATTTCTTATAAAGTCGATAAATCAATCAATGGCTTCAAAATTCAATGATTAGACTGCCAACTTCATTAGAAATAGTCTATTCATCAGACGATTTATAATTGCTTCTCTTAGCTCCTAACAGTATTAGCAATGTGAACAAGGTGCCTATCTGTATCAGCAATAAATTGTCACTTGAAACAACGATTTCAAAATGAATTCGTCAATTCTAATAACAGTTTCAACCGCTAAAAAATAGCTACTCCAAATGGCAATCTTAAACTGAAGAAATTGTTACTCTAAAGTATGATTTCTACTCACATAAGCCAATAACAAGACTACCAACTTGACAATCTGAGTAACAAAAGCTACATCATTTTTATAAATAGTTTCAAAACTACATTATTTTCAAAAATGAATTTCAATATTAATAAAAAAATCCAACTCAAACAACCTTCAACATATCTCGTCAAGACACACAAGTGGAGCCCTTGAAAAAAATTACCTATGACAGTTATTTGGCTACCTGGCATTGGTCACAAGATCATTCAACCTAGTATCATGGGTACGGGAAGTAAGCATTTTCAAAAATATCCTTCATTCATATGAAGGAAGAGGGAACAATTAGTGAATCGGCATATCACAAGTTTCAATGATTAGTAACGATTCAGATTAACGTGGAGAGTTTATCATAAGTTTAAATGGGAATAGCTTACTTGACAATCACAAGTTAAAGAACATCACCGCAATCGATAGCAAACAGTTCAACTTTTTGGAAAGCTAATTATACAAACACAAAATTCTAGAGTACAAAAAAATACGAAATATATATTGCAAAAGCATTAAGGAAATTAAGATAACATTGTAAGACATGGTAACATAACTTCAAATTATATCCAAAAAAATACATACCTTTTCTTTTCCAATACCTCCCAAGCCAAACTAAGTCTGCTAAAAGCAAGCCAACTGGAACTTCTGATTTGTGGGCAAGGATCTGCAATTAGAAAATCAAGTTCACAACCATCATCACTAATATCAAACCCTAAAAAAATAACCATATGATAGTTTCACAGATTATTGGGACTTGCATCAGAGTTCATATTTTTGAAATCAAAATTTCAATCCCCTATTAAGGATTTGGGTGATTAAGAAACAAAGCCAGAGACAAGAGAAGCCTACTAGTGCGTCATGTGGCCGGGCAGTTATGAATCTGGAGGTGGGCAGTGGTAACCTTAGGGTTGGGTGGGGAATCAAGCAATATGATAGAGTGGCTAACCCCAATGCTCATCACTATTATCACTCCATGAGATAGTGGAGAAGCAAATCTTGACCAGATTTGTGGAAGATCAAGGATGGCACAAGATCTTGAATGGAGCAGAGAAACTAGGCAGATCTGAGGCGAAGGAGAAATGACAACCAGGTGAAGGAGCTGGCTCAACAAGATCAAGGCTGAAATCTGGCTGCATCTGAGATGGAGTAGAACGATCCCGACTGGACCTATGATTGGTAAATGAAGCTAGATTTGTCAAATGGATATTGCATGTAGCAAAGGAACCAGGTCTAACACATCTCTCATTCTCTCTAGCAAAAAGGGAAAAAATTTTCTCAATCCCTCTAGAAGAGTCTGGAGAAAGCTCTTAGGATTAAACTATGTTGAGGAGGCAAAGGGAAGGGTGCTTATCCAATAATTCAATCCAAGCTAATTTAAATGGCTTAGGTTTTAGGGTCTTGATCAGATAATTTTTGGGTTGGCTGGCTCCAGATCAGAAACATGTCAATCCAATCCACTTGTTTATTGTTTAGAATGTTTTTTTCCTCATTAATTGTAACTGCAGAATTATTTCTTTCCCAACACAAACATACACGCATCTACTTGCACTGTACATATGCCTGGATGTAATGACTTTGTGGAAGACCTTTTTCTGCCAAAAAAAGTATCATTAAATGCTCCATACCAAATCCAGCAGTTTGACATGTACATGTAAAGCATTACCTCGACCTAGTCCCACCCAATTTCACCTAATCTGACAAACTCGTCCTATCCAGGGGCAAGCAATCTTGACTGGTTAATAGGTCAGAGCAGGCTCATATTGTTGGGTTATGAACTGTCAGAATCTTTACACATTAAAAACCTCATTCCAAAAAGATACAGAAAGGTTTATAAATAGGTTTAGCAAGAGATGCATAAATCAATCATGGGATTGATTTGTCATCTAAATAATAAAAAGAAGGCAAACAAACACAGCAAACCCTTCAAAGAATTAGAAACCCGAAATCCTACCCTTCCATTCCCTCTCTTGGTCCACCTATTTTCCTCCTTCCCTTTTGTCCCACCATTCTTCTCCTCTTATTTTTCCCCTTTTCCCTTTCCACGCCCCCACTTCAACTCCTCTCCTCCCACCCTCCACTGACTTGTCAATTTCTTACTTGAAATTTTAGATTGTCTCACTTGAATTGTTCTCTATACATGTCCCCTTACATACATGGATTTGTAAAACATAAATAGATATGTTTGTTAGCTTTTTGAACTTATTTTCAGCCACACTTGAGCTTTCACCCTGCGGCAAGCTATACACTACATACAACCTTTTAAATTATTGACTGAGGTATCCAATGCTATCCAATCCATTACCATGCCTACTCCCTACCAATTGGCAAGACAAAGGCACATTTATTTCCTTTCCCATTTGCTTCCTCTTTGCCAAGTTAGAATTTCATAGAAAAATTCTATCGGACATAACAAGATAAATATGAATTTTAGTCTAATTATAACCAAAAAAAAAGAAAACTGGTAAAAATGGATTAAGAGAAGAAGAATTGCATACCTGCCCTTTGGGTTAGAACCTTTACAAAAAGAGTGAAGACAGTATGTTCAGCAAACATGTCTAGATCATATAGGGACCTTATGACTTCAGGGAATAACTTCAACAGTTTAGCATCCTCATAGCACTGGAACTGGACTTTGTGCATGAGTTCAAATTCCAACTTCCCATTAGTACAAAAAGCATTCAAAAGTTTGGCCCATGTATTGACCTGCAAAAATAGCACAAGCAAGAAATTGTTAATACTTAAAAATTCAATCTGCCACATAACAAGTTTTCTTCATTTAAAATTAACTCATCAGATGGACAGGAAAGAATGGTGCAAACATAAAGTGTATGTTATCCTTATTGAGTTGTAAATTTTGCACATAAATTCCATGAACTTGAGAAGCAGAGAACACACTGGAATGCATGCATGCAAAAAGTCCATGAACAATATCCATTTGCCAATTCATACAAATAAAATAGAAATCAATTATGAACAACATGTAGAATATACATTAAGCTATATAGTTCATAGGGGGTTGTACCATCGTTCCTGCCTCCAACAAAAAAAAAAAGCAGGTTCAGCACCACAAAGATGGATTGATCACGTTATAGATTGAAGTTGCATGGACAATACGGGCAAAATGCAAGAAATATAAGAACCACAGGACTGGATTGATTACACTAGGGATTGTAGATTTATGGATGAGAGAGGAGGCACGCCAGAAAGATAGAATAACAAGTTAATGATCAATTCAAAAGCATAATTAAGTGGGCAAGGTGCTAAGATCACAAGAAGCACTAGAATGAAGTTCAATAGCCCATGGCCGAAGATATTAAAACAGCATCACAAACACACGAATTTACTGACAAAGGTAACTGAGTTGAATCAATGTGGCATGAGGCCAAGTTACTTTCCACAATTAACATGGAAAAATGAAGCACAATATGCACAAGTACTCTAGAAACCTCAAGATCTTGTTCATACAGACAAGAAAATCCTCCCTAAGTGATTTGAGCAATACACAATGGAATACCAATAAAATTTGTGTGGCGCTAGCAACAGGAATATTGATTTTAAAGGTCAACTTGTACCAGCACAAGCATAAATACATGCATATAGATATACAAACTGATATGTATATAGATGTAGATGTTCTGCATTGTCATTAAAGAATTATTAAATGTCAGAAGATACCAAGATTCCACTGAATTTTCACTAAAAGAAAATTACAACTTAGGGAAAATTACCAGTCCAAGAGCAGCATTTGCATTTTGCTGCTGGTTCTTCTCAGACCATTGAATAGCATCCATTAATAAAATGCGTACAACATCAATATCAGGCAACTTAGCATCTTTAACATGCTGTTTTATGGTCTCTATAACTTCAGATATATCAGTCTCTTCTGCAATCTGGGTAGTTAATGCCGATTTCATTTCCTTTAGCTTCACTTCAAATATTTTCTTCTCACTGTATTCAATAAGAGCTAATAACCCTTCTTTGCTGAAAAATATGAAGCAGCAAGATTATGATGCAAATGCATAAGTAGTCATCAAAGAAAAAACTGATGGAACTCACTGGAAGTATTAGTAAGTTAAATCCTTCCTCCAAACTTGCATCACCACTCTCAAACTCGAATGACCTAAACACTGTTAGAACTTTAAAAAGCGATTAATAATTGCTCCTACAACACAATCTGATATTGATAATATATGCCTGAGTTGTAAAGCATATCAAAACATGACTCCACAGCAAAATAAATGCAGAGAAATACAAATCCAACATAAACAGAACAAAGGGGACCTTGACATCTTACCATCACACAAAAGATGTTCTATCGTGCCAATAATCTCTACATTATCTATTGAAATTTGTAAAGACAAAGAAAAAGAACAATATCTGATGGAAATGAAGCACTTACGTGAAATGTTCAGAAAAGCCTTCAGCAGAACTTTTTGCAGTTAGGAAGAAATTAAGGATATTATCTTCCATTTTACCTCATTTCAAAAGCAATACAAGGTCATCTAGATTGTTTCAATCAGATATTCCTTGAAGAAATCTGTAATGAATGAAAGAACTAGCTCTTTGTCCACAAGATTGTCCTGGAGCAATGGCTGGAAGACAGTCTCGGACGGAAGCCCTGATAGCTTCTGAGAGAATGCAAGGCCTGTGAAAATAGCAAGCTTCCTTCTCTCATTCAATGTAAGGCCTGTGAAAATAGCAACCTTCTTTCTCTCATTCTCCTCAAAAAGCTCCAAAGATTGTTAGATTATTCGCATAACATTTTCAAGGTTCTTTATCCAAAAAGGCTTCCAATGCAATACTTTCTGTATGGAAAGAACAGATGGTAAGATAGTTTCACGTTTAGGCTCACAATCTAACACAGAATATAAGTGTCTTTCTCCTTCATCAGACTTTATTGTGCCAGGTTGGGTATGGTCTCCACCATCTGCAGTCAAACAACAGATAAAATTAGAATTTAGATGTTGATCCAAGATTTTGGATATGCATCAACTTGATGCAAAATTAGAAAGTACAAACATTTTAACTGCTGTCATACTCATCTGACAAAGACAGGGCATGAGATATTGCTTAATTAATGCCACAACATTGATACCTAAGCAAAAAAATAGTTGAAGGACTCACAACATCCCACAACCTAGAATCAACACAGTATCACCTTTGCCCCATGCCTGGCTTTCTATGTGGTGTGATTTAAAAGATACCAAAGATTGCAAAAGGAACTTAAATGAACCAGTCTAACTTATTACTATCTTCTTCATGCAAAATAAAAGGGTAAAATTGTTCATCACATCAAATTATGCACCAATCTATAGCAATAAAATGCATTACATTGACTGAACTTCAATCTCCATTATTAGATTTAATCATTGCCCCTTAGCTGTGACCCATAAGCGCAAATCTCACCGCACTAAATACAAAGTACAGAAACTTGGCGCTCTACAAGGTAGCAAAAACCTGAACTAAGTGATCATATCTCCAATATATTTATATAATGAACAGTGAAAGAAAAGCTTGTTGTGTTTGTGCTGATGTTGGTTTACATTGTGATATGCTACACTCAAGATTTTATTTGGCAATAGATCATAGAAACATAAAGCAGAATAACAACATGTAGGTAAACTCAACAATAACTGAATAAATTTCAATAATGCAAATAATATTAAATTATGAGGCAGATTTAGCTGTATTCTAATGAAATCAAATTCAGGATCCAATCACCTTCCCCATCCTTGGATCCACATGAATTCCCCGTATGTCCTTTTGATTTTTAATCAGTTCTTTGTACCATAAAGGAGTTCTAAAATGAAATTGGATGTATTTTCCCTTGTATTCTATGCTACAATAATGTGAAAAATGATAAACATGTAGCCTTCCTTATTTGTTTCTTTTAGAAGTCCAGATCGGCTCATTAAGTGTTGGTTATGTTTGGTTTACGCTCCAATTCTTTGGGAGCTCGATTGGAGATAAATAAGTAGAAAGACAATGGGTTGTTTTGCTTACAAGTTTAATGAGTTTCGGTTGTAGGAAGAGTATTTAAAAAAAGTCCATAATGATGGCATGACGCAAAATGCACGTAGTTTCTTTTTCAGGAAAGAATTTCTTTCATCCAAGTTAAGGCTCATTGAGCCCCCCTTCTCTATTTCTTATCTAGATTGATTAATTTAATCCAAAAATGCTGAGAATTCCGTATCCTCTTTTCTTCCCTATCGCCAAAACTATTCGCAGATTTTATCAACCTTTAATTACCTTAAATCTTAAATTTGATTTGCTCTATCCATATGCATATTCAGGATAGACAATCCATAAACCGCCTAATGTAATCCTTTCACTGGGTCCTTACATGTGTCATATCCCATCCCAATTAGTCCTGCATCCTCATCCTTTCTCTGTCTTCTCTAATTTCTTACCTTTCCTTCTTATATTTTAGCAATGTCTTCTATTTCCTGGAGTATTTCCTAATTTTATAGCTTTTTAAAGCTGTAACAATCATTTACAATCAATATTAGTCTTAAATGCTGCAACATACTGATCCAGGGTTCCAGATCACATCCTTCATTTTTTCTTCGGAATTAGATTAACCTAAGATGAAAACGATTCATGCCCCAATAAAGGTAAACATATTCTAGCACATTAATATTGTTACGACCAAAATCTATTATACCAGCCTATACTGGCCATGCTATACCAGATATGTTAGCATTACTAAGGTTCAATTTTATATGAACCAAACTAAGAGGAATTATCCTACACCACCCAACACTAGCCCATTGCTCGATTTCAAATAGTACTATGGTTGGGATCGAAAAAGTATTAATACCCTGTCTAGTAACCCGTATGGTTCTCGATGTTGATTTTACGAATCTTAATTGCAACCATTAATTGCAAATCTTGATCTTTCTAAAAATCCTAGAACCCTAAACCCTAAATAATGACATCATTCTATCATAGTTTTATAATTTTGATAATAATACCACTCCATAGTATATTCAGATGCATGATTTACATATATGCTAAATTTCATATTTTTAACTCATGATAATTGAAACTTATCATTAATTATTACAAGTTGGATCCAACATCTTGGCATTTAGACTAGTCATGGCTACACTTCTGCCAATGGCTGGCTACATAGGTATTATATTATATCCGACAACCTTAATCAATACATTATACACATGGGTCACTGGCCAATATAGTCATCATAGTACACAATGCATCGCTAGGCAATATTTTGGCCATAATAAGCAATGCATCACTATGCAATACTCACGCTATAATAAGAAATGCATCACTATATAATACTCTCACCATAGTACATAATACGTCACTACTCACTAGGTGCTACTCTCGTGCGATGAGCCCAAAAGCATCCATACAATTTTATATTTCCTCATCATCATTTTATATGAGAAATTAATTGTCATGATTTAATAATTTATGATAATATCACATCTTGAATATTCAACATAAAATGAGTGTAATTATATTAAAAGTGATTGTGTTCGGAATTTCTACTTCTAATAAGAGTACCATTGGTTAGAAATGTCACTTTAGTCTACAGGAATACCTATTATACCCAAATTAAACCTAGATTAATGATACCTAATGATTGGCTCCCTCAAATTCTAAATAAATATATCATAATTCTAACTTTTTAGCCTAATTTATTTACGATCTATTAATTTAATGATATTATTATTAATAAAAGAGGTAGAACATTACCTCGACCACGTGGTTGTGGGAAGTGGCCCAGGTTAGGCCTCTCCGATCAGCTGCATCGATTAATTCATCTTGACTAGAACAATGATGCTTACCAGAAACTAAGAGTTGCAGAGAAAGAAAATACTAGCGAGAGGAAGTGGTAGAGGGGGTTAGAGATAGAACACCCTGAAGAATCAGCGAGAAAATGGAAGGAAATAGAATGAAATAAGAAAATAAAATAAAACGAGGGAAAGAAAGTTGGTAGGGGAGGCGTGTGTGAGAAACAGGGAGGACGGCTCCCTGCTTCACCACTAGATCTGTGTGTGCGTATGTGTGTGAGAGAGAGAGAAGGAGGAAGGCGAGATAGGGAAGGAGAGAGAAAGGAAGGGAGGGCGTCGGCAACGGGCTGGCGGCGACACCGCGGCCGGGGGTGGAGGCCGCGGCTTCTCCCGCTCGGTCGTGGAAGGCGGCGATAGCGAGAGGAAAGGAGGAGAGAGGGAGAGAGAAGAGAGGGAAGGCTGGTTGGGGGGGGGGGGGTGAGCAGGGAACCGGCCCTGTTCCCCAATCAGTCGGCTTAGAAGAAGAAGAAGAAAAGAAAACAAAGAGTGAACGAAAGGGAGAGAGGAAGAGAAAAGAAGAAGGAAGGGGGCAGATCCACTACAGACAAAAAATAGAGAGGGGGAGGAGGAGAAGGGAAGCGATGGAACGAGACCGTAGCGGGGAGGGCTGCAGGCCTTGGATGGAACGTCAATCGGCTCTACCGATCTGATCCAACGCTGGACCGTGCTTCATAATTACCGTAATCAGAAATAAAAGAAAGCTGAATCTATACCACTTACCGCACTATCCCGATAAATCAGGGCCGCGGCATCCAAAAAGAGGCAAGCATCACATCAGCACCATCCAAACGTAACGAGCCATTTGCAAAACCGATTTTGCGCTTCTGAAATAGAAGCAAAATTTTATGCAGAAATAAAATTAAAGTAAAAAATAATTTTTAAATTAACATATTATTTTTACAGCTGCATCAACAATTTGAAATGTCGCTTTCAAACATAACATTTCGAATATTGCTTTGTCACTATACTCTAATCGGTTTTTTTTTTTTCTCTCTCTCTCTCTCTTCTTCTTTCCGCCCGATGATGCCTCCTTTTATAATTTTTTCTTATTATGCCAAAGCTTATCTTTCCTCTTGATAAGATTTTATGTTGACAGAAAATAAAAAATATAATTTTTCTTCTTAATTACTTAGTTTTCTTTCTTTCATAAGACTTATTATGCCATATTTCTTGCAATCTAGCAATGTATACTTAGTTTTTGAGATATTTTTTTTATTTCTTTTATTATTGCTTAAGATTTTATGTACAAAACTTTTTTTTTTTAGTATAGATGGACGATCACACTGTCCTTGTGTGAGTCAGCCCAAAATTATCAGAGTACTATATGCCTGCAATCTAGCAAAGTATACCTGCTTTTATAATTTCTTTTATTTGCTTAGAACTTTAAGTAAAACTTTTTAATACACATAGGGTTTTATATGCGAAAGAGAAATAATATTTTTAAAGTTTTTGCTAAAGATTTACTTTACTGATCATATATTCATGGATTTTATTATTTATTTGTTTAAAATATTATAACATGAGTGATGAGATTGGACATGATACGTATTTGAGGATTGGTTTTTTTAAGTCAGATTGAATTCTCTTGCTTAACTCATCTTGGATGATAGCAGCCTAGGAAGCTTGGGTTGGCTTGCTATGATACAAAGTTTATATTTTTCAGGATATATATTTGTTATTTAGATGCTAAATACTTTTGAAATATGTGCATATTTCATTATTAGTTTGTTTGTAGCTGACTAATAGAAAATTTTAACATCATTTTTTGATGAGCACCTAAACTGTTTGATTGCTGCTTTATTGTGATGGATCAATTGAACATAGCCTATATGAGATACAATATAATTAACTTTCACGTAAACGTTTTAGATTGAACTCTAAAACACGTTATGTTAAGTTACTTGAGCGGGTATATAGTGTGCTCAAAATTTCAGTGCAACAATATATTTTGAGATTGATGTAGAGATCTTCAACATTTCGTCAGAAATATATGCTTCATCCAATTGAGAAAGACAAAGATGTGGGGGAAATATTGATATTTTCTTTCAAATTTTCAAATTATCGCTATGTTGAATTATCTGTTTCAAGAAAGATGCCCCGGATCTATAAAGAGTTGGTTATACAAAGAATGTTCAAGATAGTTCTCTTATAGCCTAACAATAGATCAGGACTCCAATGATTTTTTCGATGATTGAAGGAGTTATGCCATTAGCATAAAGTGTTGATGTGGTAAACAATCAGTTAACACTAATAGTCGAGGAATTGAGTCAGACGATTGTACAGATGATGACTATTAGTCTGAACATGATGACTCTGATGAAGAGCAAGACGAAGATAAAGAGTCACATGGAGATGATATGTTTATAAAATTGATTGTAGTTCTATTCCTGTATCTAGCCATCCAGAAACTATTCCAACTTAGATGCATGATCATCAAGTCTTTGCACATGGTCAAATACCATAATTTATCATGACTTGAATTTGCATGATGGCAGTTGTGTTAGTATTCGAAGATAATTATCCTTTAATTCTTAATTTTGGGATTCGTCAATAACTAAGTTTGCTACAGGATTGTTGTTTACTAGCAATGATGAATTGAAGAGAGTATATAAAATTTATCACATTTAGAAGCATCGCACATATAATAGAGTTGAAGAAAGCATTATAGTCTATCAAATATGCCTCTTCAAGTAATGCCTAGAGTTGTTGATGAAGCTGGCGTGCTACAAAGTTGAAGAAGCATCGATTTTTGAGATCATAAGGTACGAGGGGTCGCACTCTTATTTATTCAATAATGCAACTCGGGATCACAAACACATAAGTTCATGAGTTATTAGTCATGTTGTTCGACATATTGTAGAAAAAGGCCCAAGTGTGAATATTGAAGCTATCATTGCAACTATGACAGAACAATTTCATTATATCGTCATATTCAAAAGCATGACCTAGGAAACAGAAGGCATTGATTGATATATATAATGATTGAGAATCCTTAAATGCTAAGTTACCTAAATATATGCTTACACTACAGAATGCAAACTCTGGAATAGTAGTCTGTGGCGATTTCTACAATGAAGCGACTTCTAATGTACGTGTCCTGAATTATATTTTTTTGGCATTTCAACCTTTCATTGAGGGGTTTCGGTATTATTGTCCGGTGATTTCTATTGATGAAATGCATCTTTATAAAAAGTACAAGGAAAAGATGCTCATTACAAATAACTCCAAACATAATAGGATTAGAAAAAGCTACAGTATCTTGAAAAAAAGAGAAGCAACTATGGTAATTGAATAGAGTTTGCTAGTCTTTATGTAGCGCTCCATAAAGAGCTAGAGAATCCCAACTAATTATCATAAGTGGCAGACACACGAAAACACATCCTGTTAAAAACTTTTTATTATCATCTCAATTATATATGCACATCACTCAAATCAATACTAGGGATCAACTTGCTCAGATAACATTTTTCATGACATTCCTCAGGCAATTTATAAGATCACATTCACAATCGATATCAAAATCATAAGTACATATATCATACTCAAATTTTCTCCAAAACATAAGTCTCGTATCCATATTCAAAAGTCTAATACATCACCACATCTCACTGTACACATACACGTATACAAATATACAATATCACCCCATACTAACTCAATGTACATGACTATTATCTACACCCCCTTGCATCCAACCAAGCTTCACCAGCTAAGGTCCGGTCTGCTTATCCTACGATCCTGGCATAAATACTCACTGATCTAAAAGTAAATTTTAATCATAGAGGGGTGAGACCTAAGTCCCAGTGACTGGATAACCATCTAACTATGGAGAAATAGAGAACCATAACCTCACATTATCAACCGTATGCTGATACTATATAGCTTGTATAACTCAAAGTATATTTTTAACATGATATCAGATAAAGTAAAATGTAGCTTATTCTTCAAATAATATTGCAGTACTGAAATACTCTATAAGAACTTTCCACTGAAAGATAACTCATTAAGATAAAAATCCATGCATTACAATATGAAGATATGCATTCTTTATCTACAGCCCAGACTTTCTTTATTAAATTCAGATTCCCCTGCTTGCCCACTAGCATCTCATGTAAACTCTCCCTCTTGGGATAACTACTTGGCCCACTAGCCCTTTCTATATCACAATATATGCTTTTAAATCTTATGATACTGGGCTGTGTGTGTAATGCCTCTGAGGTACCACCTACAGTCGCCCTCCTGTAGGTGTACTCTCATCGGGTGCGTGACTAGCAACAGGATCCCCGCACAAATAGCACCCCTTACCCGTGCGGCTTACCCAGCAAAGTGCTTTGTTCCTTAACCCTGGAACCTCGGGTTTTCTCTCTGCCCCCATGGGCTATATATAGTAACCAGCTCCACTGAGCTATGATTCATGCCCCCACGGGCTGCTTACAACCTGCCCCACTGGCCTGGTCAAGGCGTGCACTCATCCCTGATACTGGGGTTCATCGTACGATCGATTCGCAAGGAGGTGCCGGCTCAATAGTAGTGTGCAATGCTCATGCTACAGTACAGTCTAAAGGTGATCAGCCCCATAGCTGCCTGATGCTCAATATGATACATACATCAAAATATCATTTGTAAAGCTTTATCATGCAATTATGCCATGTATACATCAAAATCCCCTTTTTGAAACTCATGCTTATTTCTTTATGCTTAAAACTCATGCTCAAAACTCAAGCTTATTTCTTTATGCTTAAAACTCATGCTCAAAACTCAAGCTTATTTCTTTATGCTTAAAACTCATGCTCATCATGTATCATATTAGGTACTAGGTTCATTTCTCAAATTTAAAACATACACAATACTCTACTAAACATAACATACCACAACTAGGTATTAGTCTCATTATACTAGCTCAAATTAACTTTCATTGTTAGATGAGAAACCCACTCACCTTAGCAGGTTACTCCTCAACTGGTACTCAACTCCGGTATTCCGGCTCCCTGGAATAACCTTCTTGACCTACGTCAACATACAGATATGATAGCTATTAGGATTACCTCCACACGAGGTTTTCCCACGAAACCATGCATGCATACATGCTATCCTCTAATATCTCATTATTTTCTTCCACCCTTTCTCTACTCAAGGTTACTTCCACTATTACCTCAAAATATAATAATCTAAGAAAATCTAAAGTCATGCAAGATCTAGGGAAGCTATAGCTTACCTGGAGTCAAACACAAACCCCAAGCTTCTCTTTCCTTCCTCTTTCTTCTCCTTCTTCTTCTTCTTCCTCTTCCTTTCTTTTCTTCTCTTCTCTTTCTTTCTTTCTTTCTTTCTTTTCTCTGGCTGAACCCACGTTTTTCCTTTTTCTCTAATGACTTGGGGACCAAGTCATGGGTAACTTAAGGGTAAGGCATTTTATTTTACCCTCAAACACTCTTAATGCACACTTTTTGGAAAACACATGGCTCACTTATAACCATGATATTTGCCCTTAGATTTTCTTTCCCAAATTGCCCTTAACACAATTAGCAATTGACATCGGAGCCTTTTCCATTTTGCCCCTGATATAGCATTTTTTTAATCGATTTATAGCCCAGATTCATTTTTACTTAAATTGATACTTTTATGTAACATTTCTAAGAAAAGACTTTACCAACTTGAAGAGCTCGATTTTAGAAATCCAACGGTTCAAACGGCACTCAAATCGGACTTAAACGAAAATATGAAATTTTCAAGATTTAACCTAGAAAATCTCCCGTCTTAGAGTCGCTCCAACAGATTGGATCGGCTCCAACAAAAATAGATATCGGCTCCAGCAAAAATAGGTCGGCTCGCAGAAATGTTAACCTTCTATTTTTCTCTGCAGGTTCGACTCCCCACTGCAGGTATCGACTCCAAAGCGTGCCGGAAGTTCAAAACCGTGCCAGAGTCGACTCCACTCCAATTAGAGTCGACTCTAAAACTAAAAACATCATTTAAGGATAAAACTCAAACTAAACTTGATTTTTCTTGTGATTTAAACCCATTAAAACTTAAGTCTCTCAATTTCTTAAATCAAACTCATTAACATCAAAAATATACTTTTTACTCCAAAATTTCTTCTCTTTACATTTATCAAAAGGCCAACACACCCACATTCACTGAAACTTTCTGACTTTCATTTCAAATGAAAATGCCATTAATATGTTCAATAAATTACAAGGTTTTCAGGATGTTACAATTCTCCCCCTCTTAAGAAATTTGTCCCCGAAATTTAGCTAGATATATTTTCAAATAGATGGGGGTACTTCAATCTCATCTCATCCTCTCGCTCCCATGTAGCCTCCTCTTTTTGATGATTTAACCATTGCACCTTAACTAATGGAATTCTTTTACTGCGGAGCTGCTTAATCTCCCTACTCAAGATCTTCACTGGTTCTGTTGCAAATGATAAATCCCCTGTAACTCTATAGTCTCAGACTGAATCACATGAGAGGAATCCGGCACATACCTCCTAAGCATTGATACATGAAATACATTATGAATCTGAGATAACTCTGGAGGTAAAGCCAATCTATAAGCTAGTGTCCCAACTCTTTCCAGAATTTCATAGGGTCCAATATACCTGGGACTCAACTTGCCTTTCTTTCCAAATCTCATAATACCTCGCCAAGGAGATACCTTCAGAAAGACTCTATCTCCAACCTCAAACTTTACCTCTCTATGCTTTTTATCTGCATAGCTCTTCTGTCTATCCTGGGCTGCCTTTAATTTAGCTCTTATAATTTTAACTTGATCTGCTGTAAGCTGCACTAACTCAGGGCCTAACAGCCTTCTCTCTCCCTCCTCATCCCAACACACTGGAGTTCTACATTTTCTCCCATACAAGGCCTCATATGGTGCCATATCAATGCTAGAATGGTAGCTGTTATTGTAAGCAAACTCTACTAAAGGTAGATGATCATCCCAGCTACCAGAAAATTCCATGACACAAGCTCTCAGCATATCCTCCAGTGTCTGGATGGTTCTCTCTGACTGACCATCGTTTGGGGATGAAATGCTGTACTGAACCTCAATTTAGTCCCCAAAGCTTTCTGTAATTCTGCCCAAAATTGAGATGTAAACCTTGGATCTCTATCTGATACTATCGATACTGGCACACCATGCCTACTCACAATTTCATGCACATATAATTCTGCTAATCTATCCAAGGTAAAGACAATCTTAATAGGCAGAAAATGAGCAGACTTAGTCAATCTATCAACTATCACCCATATAGCATCATTGCCCCTTCTGGTCTTTGGGAGTCCTACAACAAAATCCATAGTTATATGCTCCCATTTCCACTCTGGCACAAATAGGCTGAAGCTTTCCAGCTGGACACTGATGTTCAGCCTTAATCTGCTGACACACCAAACACTTAGATACATACTCAGCTATCTCCTTTTTCATACCATTCCACCAGTAATTCTGTTTGATAGTTCTATACATCTTAGTACTACCTGGATGCATTGAATAAGCTGAGCTATGTGCTTCCCTTAAAATCTGATCTTTCACTGATTCCACAGCTGGCACACAAACTCTGCCCTTGAATAATAACACCCCATCACCTCTAACAGAAAACTCTGACTGAGACCCACTCTGAATTAAATCTCTAGCTTTAAGCAACTGTAGATCTAGCAACTGAGCTTCTCTTATTTCTTCTAGCATTTGGGGTCTCACCTGAAAGTAGCCAACAAGGCTCCTGATTCTTCTACAGCTAGCTCTGCATCTAACCTCCTTAACTCAATCATCAAGGGTAGCTGTACGGTTCTGATAGAAGCCAATGTGGCCATAGACTTTCGACTCAAGGCATCACCACAACATTAGCTTTCCCTGGGTGATACTCAATAGTGCAATCATAGTCTTTAATCAATTCAATCCATCTTCTCTGCCTTAAATTCAATTCCTTCTGGGTCAGAATATATTTCAAGCTCTTATGATCAGTAAATATCTGGCATCTTCTTCCATACAAGTAGTGCCTCCAAACCTTCAATGCAAATATAACAGCAGCTAACTCCAAATCATGGGTGGGGTAATTCTTTTCATGGGATCTCAACTGTCTAGATATATAAGCCACCACTTTCCCATTCTGCATTAAAACACCCCAAACCCTTCAATGAGGCATCACTATAGATCACATAATCACTGGCACTATCAGGGAGTATTAGGATTGGGGCTGAGGTTAATCTCTTTTCAATTCATCCATACTCTTCTGGCATTCATTAGACCAATCAAACTTGATATTCTTTCTAAGCAGCTTAGTCATAGGAGAAGCCAAAATCGAGAAATTTTCTATAAATCTTCTATAATATCCTGCTAGCCCCAAGAAACTCCTCACCTCAGTCTGATTGGTAGGTGATACCCAATTCACTATAGCTTCAATCTTTTG
Source organism: Calamus simplicifolius (assembly GCA_900491605.1). Lineage (NCBI taxonomy): Eukaryota > Viridiplantae > Streptophyta > Magnoliopsida > Arecales > Arecaceae > Calamus > Calamus simplicifolius. The sequence continues at coordinate 578,834 of UESW01004846.1, forward strand.
AGGATCTACCATAATACCTTTGGCTGAAACTACATGTCCCAAGAACTTTACCTCATCCAGCCAAAATTCACTTTTACTAAACTTTGCATATAATTGCTTTTCTCTTAATATCTGCAAAACTGTCCTCAGATGCTGTTCATGCTCTTCACTACTTCTAGAATAAATCAAGATGTCATCAATGAATACTATCACAAATTTATCTAGATACTCCTGAAATACTTGATTCATCAGACCCATAAAAGCAGCTGGAGCATTTGTCAAGCCAAATGGCATCACCAAGAACTCATAATGACCATATCTGGTCCTGAAAGCAGTTTTAGATATATCCTCATTCTTTATTCTCAATTGATGATACCCAGATCTCAGATCAATCTTTGAAAACACTGCTGCCCCCTGCAGCTGATCAAACAAATCATCGATCCTTGGCAATGGATAATTGTTTCTAATGGTCACCTTGTTCAACTGTCTATAGTCTATACACAACCTCAAGGTACCATCCTTTTTCTTCACAAACAACACTGGTGCACCCCATGGCGATATACTGGGTCTAATAAACCCTTTATCCAATAATTCTGTAACTGACTTTTCAATTCTTTCAATTCAACTGGAGCCATTCTATAAGGTGCCCTGGCTATTGGTCTGGTATCTGGGCTAGATCTATACTGAAATCAAATCCTCTGTCAGGAGGTAACCCTGGCAGCTCCTCAGGAAATACATCTGAAAAATCCCTTACCACAGGGATATTCGTCAGCTCTAAACCATTGCCCTCTAGGCTCACTGCACAAGCTAAATAGGCTTCACATCTCTTTGCTAGCATTCTATTGGCTGACAAGCTGAAATCACTCCTGAGGGTAACCCCCTCCTATCACCAACAAAAGACTCTCTATCATCAGAAGTTTGTAACATCACCTCCTTCCTTAAGCAATCTACTCTGGCTCTATGCACAGATAGCCAATCCATCCCCAAAATGGCATCAAACTCTTTCAACCTCAAAGGAATCAAATCTGCTGCTAATTTCTGACCCTCCACAGAAATATCACAGCCTCTATACACTTGGTCTGCTATAAAAGGCCTCCCTACGGGCATAGATACTACCAACTGGCCCACATCTCTAACTAGATGCTTAGCAAACTCACATGAGATAAATGAATGCGTAGATCCAGAATCAATTAAAATATAAGCATCATGATTATCGATGGGTAGCATACCTGTCACCACATCAGGATCAATCTGAGCCTCCTGCCTGGTCATGGCAAACACTCTGGCCTCGGCCCTTGGAATACTGGATGACCCTCCTGGCTGATTAACATTAGGCCCCACCTGACTGGCTGAAGCCACAACACTACTGTCACCCTCTTCTACCAGGCTGTCCCCTTGGCATTACTGGCCCCTGAGGAAGCCCACCAGCCTGCTGCCCTCTCCTAGGGCAATCTCTCTTCAGGTGACCTAGATCACCACAAATATAACATCCCTTATTGCCCCTCTTACATCTCCCAAATGAAGTCTCCCACATACATTACATGGAGGTATATTTCTTCCTCCACCAGAAGGACGATTGTCACGCCCCAGACCCAAAATTTTGAGCTAGGGTGACAACCCGCCGCGTGCCGGGCACGCAAGGCGTCCCGAAACATGACACTGAGTTCAATAAAAGCAATAACCTATATATCATTCAAGTCCATGTCTTTAATACAATCCATAACTAAAGATTTGGGCTACAAGCCCTACACATAAGCATTACAGGGGTTACATCAACATATGAATCCACTTTATAGAAGCTCCAACGAACCTATGGTTCCTTACACACCACAATGATAAAGTCTGGGCATCAAGCCCTACACATATATAATATTGGGGCTACAACAAAATAATGATCTGGCTTATTTAATAGAAGATCCATCACCCCAAAATCCATCTTCAACCTCGTGGCTCTGATAAAAACATTGTAAGGATTTTGTGAGCTTACACTCAGTAAGTAAACCATGTTATACAGTCCAATCATAGCATAGCAATCAATAAGCATATAAATGATCTGCATGCATAAACATTTCACAATACTCAAACATGCAATGTAAGTAAACCCATCATTGTTATATTATATCATATGTGTCCCACGGCCCTCCAATGCCCCATAACAAAGGAGAGCCGTGGTATAATTCAAATCATTTGCACTCATCATTGTTGTATTATATCATAGCAAATTATCAGTGCATATAAACATTCATTGTTATATTATATATGTGTCCCACGGCCCTGCAATGCCCCATAACAAAGGAGAGCCGCGGCGGCACATATAAATATAATTCATTCTTTTGCATTCATCACTCCATTATGCAATGTACATGCACGGCCCTAATGCATTCCAATCATTTGCATCCATAGCTCAATTATACTATAAGTAAACCCACTGTTTATACTCTCAATGGTAACTGTAAATGTGACCCACGGCCCTGCAATATCTCAATAATGTACCAGCCAGCATTCCCTTAAAGCATCCCCCTACTGAAAGGTCAAGATACCAGGGTCACGCCAATAATGTATCAACAAGCATTCCCTAGAAGTATCCCCCCTACTGAAAGGGTCGAACCAGGGTGCCCAATGCCAATAATGTATCACCCAGCATTCCCTAGAAGTATCCCTCCCTACTGAAAGGGTCGGAATACCAGGGTCATGCCAATAATGTATCACCCAGCATTCCCTAGAAGTATCCCTCCCTACTGAAAGGGTCGGAATACCAGGGTCATGCCAATAATGTATCACCCAGCATTCCCTAGAAGTATCCCTCCCTACTGAAAGGGTCGGAATACCAGGGTCATGCCAATAATGTATCACCCAGCATTCCCTAGAAGTATCCCCCCTACTGAAAGGGTCGGAATACCAGGGTCATGCCAATAATGTATCACCCAGCATTCCCTAGAAGTATCCCCCCTACTGAAAGGGTCGGAATACCAGGGTCATGCCACGAAATCCATCAGTCCTCTAGACGTGTGTGTGGTATGACAGGATAAAGGAGAGCCGTGGCGACACATAACAGTACCTCACATCACATCAATACATCAATACATCAATCATGTAGCAAAACAGTGGATTATACTTACTGAACAATTGCATGTAATATATCACATCAATGTCACAATAACTGCATCTCTCATGCATAGCAACTGCATCTCTCATGCATAGCAACTGCATCTCTCATGCATAATGCATAGCAACAGCATCACATCTCACATGCATAGCAACAGCATCTCACATGCATAGCAACAGCATAGCATCTCACATGCATAGCACAGCATCTCACATGCATAATAACTGCATCTCACATGCATAGCATGAAATCATAGTATTCATCTACTTACACAATTAGCCAATAACAATTCACAATTTAACTACGCATATCCTGAAATAACTTATTTAATAAACTGATAACTGGCTTACTTACCTTCGCACGCAATCCAACAGATATATCAGCTAATCAGATGTCTGAACCTACAGGATCATTTACATTAATTGATTAAATCTGGATAATGAAATGATTCCTAAGACTCTACCCAAACCAATTCACGGGCCCAACTTCGGACTCGAATATCTCTCACCATACTCACTCAAATGGGGAAGTAAAATATCCCCAGAAACTAGAATTCACCCAGATTCTAGCCATATAAAAATTATGCTAATCCCGGCCCGTTACAGGGCCCAAAAATCCAGCCCAAAATCTCTGCAGCACGGCCCAAAAGGCCTGAACCGGCCGGCCCAGCCGGCCCGGTTCAGCCTTATCCCCGATCCCCTGTTTCACCGAACAGGGGACGGGACATGGCCGGCGGCCGGGGCCGCCGCCGGCCAAATTGAGGGCGGCCCGGCCGCCGGTGGCCGGGCCAGAGCCGGCCGCCGCCGCGGCCGGCCGGAATCCACCTACCTCTCACTCGGCCGCGGCGTGCCGGCGGCACGGCCGGCCACCATGGCCGGCCGGACCTCCACCGGACGCACGCCCGGCGCCGGTGGAGGCGACAGGCCAAGCTCGGGCCCGGCGAGGCGGCGAGCACGCCGCCGGGCCCGAACCAACCGGCGGAAGCCGGTTCGGCTTCCGCCACCGCGCGAGAGGAGGGCCAATTGGCCCTCCCTCTCCTCTCTCTCTCCACCACCACCCCGCCGGACGCCTCCCCCGGCGCCGGCGGGGTCGCCGGCCAAGTATCAGGCCCGGCGCGGCGGCGAGCACGCCGCCGGGCCTGAACCAAGGGGACGGCCGGTTCTTCTCTCCCTCTCGCGATCTCTCTGTCTCTCTCTCTCTCTCTCTCTCTCTCTCTCTCTCTCTCTCTCTCTCTCTCAGGCTCTCTCTCTCTCTCTCTCTCTCCTCTTTCTCTCTCTCTCTCTCTCTCTCTCTCTCTCTCTCTCTGAGAGGCAGGGGATTACCTGATGGAAGCGGACGCCCGGATGATGGAGGGAGTCCCCCCCTCCATCATATAAATAATCCCCTGCAACGCTTCAGTCGGAAACCCATCAGACGCGACTCAGAATCCAAGCGGCATACAGGGAACTTAAATGTTATAATAACACCAGGTGCCACCCCAATTAATACTGAGAGTTAACCTCCCCACTATTAAATTTCGGGGGTTTACATTCTCCCCTCCTTATAAGAATTTCGTCCTCGAAATTGATATACATCCAATAGAATATAAATCCAAATTTTCCCTCTCATAATCAATTAAATTCATTAAAAGTCACGTCATCTTACTCATTGATCTAAAACTTCCAATGATCTTCAACCTGAATTTCAAATCTTTCTTTTTGACATCAACATAACTTTTCTATTACTTTGAGTTCCATGAAGCTGCTTTAATTAACAATACATTTCATAATTGCTAACCATCAGTCCAAAATTGTCTCTCTCAAACATTTCAATATGAAGGGAATCTACACCTTATATCATAGACAATTGAAAGTTATAGTAATCCCTCTATGACTTGAAAGTGATAATACCCTTAACCATAATCCATAACTGATAATAATCAAAATAAAATCATCATTTTCTTAACAATAAATATGCCACCTATGGCTGAATGATAATTTATCCATCCAGAAGATATCTACTTAGGAACTATGAAACATGTACAAATATTATGCACTCAACTATTTCATTAGTATCAGTATCAACCATCTACATCTAGCAAATTAACAATTAGTTTTGAACATGCATTATCCATAATAAAAGTTTCTTAGTAAAATTCACTATTTATCCATCCAGACTCAAATTCAGAAAGTACTCAATTGTGATTAATCAAAAATATATAATTAACTATTCATTCCCAAAATATCATCAATATTAATCATCCCTATAACCAGCAGATGAGTTCATAATCTTACAATATCAATAATGTAAGTTCTACAATTAAAATTCATTATATTCATCCACATTCAAATTCAATTTTATACCTCAAGATCCATATATCAACTCAATTGCAATATGGACATAATGGTGTTTAGTTATATTAGTCATCAATTGCAATTTTCCACTACTATATCATATTCCATATATTTATCATCTTTTATTGCATATTCAATTAAAATTTCATCTCCCATATTATTTAAAGGTCTAAAATTGCTACGAATCATTTCCAACAAGTTTAATGGAGCTAAAACCTCTAGAAGCCCCTTGGCCTCCCCACTGGACAAGGCTACCAGCCAGGGAGCCCACATAATATCATTGGCTTGCGATGGTTCATTCTCAATTCCTATCAAACTTGTAATTCAATTAATATCTTGATAAACTTTAAATTTCAAGCTCCCAAAGCATAATTCATGAAATTCCTTGAAAGTCATAATTGTCTCAATGTCATCCAAGTATTTTGCCTAGAGTGTCATTATGCATATGTCCCTAAGATCATAACCTGGGTCTGTGGGTTATGGGCCCACCATGCTTCCGCTGCGCACTCTGATGCTGCATGTCCTGCATAGACTGCGCCATACCCGAGAGAGCTTGAAGCATCTCGGACTGGAATCGCTGGTGCTAGTTCCTACTGGGTTGGCAGGGGCCACACCTCCAGTAGTTCCTTGACCCACCGGCTGATCAGCATTACCGGCCAGAGAGTCCTCCTCATACAGTTGGCTCCTAGTACGGCGAGCCATAACTATTTTTGTTAAATTAGATGTGGTTAATATCATCATAAACTAATGTGTCAGGTGTCTCTAAATATAATGTCATCAAATATGTTCTCTACGTGTTATCATGTCAATATGTCTGTGTCCCTAGGGTCATAACTGTATCATGTCAATATGTCCCTAGGGTCATAACTGTATCATGTCTATGTGTCCCTAGGGTCAAAACCTATGCTCTGATACCATAAAAGCTGTCACGCCCCAGACCCAAAATTTTGAGCTAGGGTGACAACCCGCCGCGTGCCGGGCACGCAAGGCGTCCCGAAACATGACACTGAGTTCAATAAAAGCAATAACCTATATATCATTCAAGTCCATGTCTTTAATACAATCCATAACTAAAGATTTGGGCTACAAGCCCTACACATAAGCATTACAGGGGTTACATCAACATATGAATCCACTTTATAGAAGCTCCAACGAACCTATGGTTCCTTACACACCACAATGATAAAGTCTGGGCATCAAGCCCTACACATATATAATATTGGGGCTACAACAAAATAATGATCTGGCTTATTTAATAGAAGATCCATCACCCCAAAATCCATCTTCAACCTCGTGGCTCTGATAAAAACATTGTAAGGATTTTGTGAGCTTACACTCAGTAAGTAAACCATGTTATACAGTCCAATCATAGCATAGCAATCAATAAGCATATAAATGATCTGCATGCATAAACATTTCACAAATACTCAAACATGCAATGTAAGTAAACCCATCATTGTTATATTATATCATATGTGTCCCACGGCCCTGCAATGCCCCATAACAAAGGAGAGCACATATATAATTCAAATCATTTGCACTCATCATTGTTGTATTATATCATAGCAAATTATCAGTGCATATAAACATTCATTGTATTATATCATATGTGTCCCACGGCCCTGCAATGCCCCATAACAAAGGAGAGCCGCGGCGGCACATATAAATATAATTCATTCTTTTGCATTCACAATCACTCCATTATGCAATGTAAGTATTATATCATGCGTGTCCCACGGCCCTGCAATGCCCCATAACAAAGGAGAACCGCGGCGGCACTTATGAATATAATACCAATCATTTGCATCCATAATTGCTCAATTATACTTTATAAGTAAACCCACTGTTTATACTCTCAATGGTAACTGTAAATGTGACCCACGGCCCTGCAATATCTCAATAATGTACCAGCCAGCATTCCCTTAAAGCATCTCCCTACTGAAAGGTCAAGATACCAGGGTCACGCCAATAATGTATCAACAAGCATTCCCTAGAAGTATCCCCCCTACTGAAAGGGTCGGAATACCAGGGTCATGCCAATAATGTATCACCCAGCATTCCCTAGAAGTATCCCTCCCTACTGAAAGGGTCGGAATACCAGGGTCATGCCAATAATGTATCACCCAGCATTCCCTAGAAGTATCCCTCCCTACTGAAAGGGTCGGAATACCAGGGTCATGCCAATAATGTATCGCATTCCCTAGAAGTATCCACTCGGATCCTCTAGACGTATGTGTGGTATGACAGGATAAAGGAGAGCCGTGGCGACACATAACAGTACCTCACATCACATCAATACATCAATACATCAATCATGTAGTAAAACAGTGGATTATACTTACTGAACAATTGCATGTAATATATCACATCAATGTCATAACATGCATAGCTGCATCTCTCATGCATAGCAACTGCATCTCTCATGCATAGCAACTGCATCTCTCATGCATAGCAACAGCATCTCTCATGCATAGCAACAACATAGCAACGGCATCTCACATGCATAGCAACAGCATCTCACATGCATAATAACTGCATCTCACATGCATAGCATGAAATCATAGTATTCATCTACTTACACAATTAGCCAATAACAATTCACAATTTAACTACGCATATCCTGAAATAACTTATTTAATAAACTGATAACTGGTTTACTTACCTTCGCACGCAATCCAACAGATATATCATCTAATCAGATGTCGGGGTACCTACACAATTAATTGATTAAAATCTGGATAATGAAATGATTCCTAAGACTCTACCCTGACCAATCCACGGGCCCAACTTCGGACTCGAATATCTCTCACCATACTCACTCAAATGGGGAAGTAAAATCATCCCCAGAAACTAGAATTCACCCAGATTCTAGCCATATAATTATTTTAATCCGGCCCGTTACAGGGCCCAAAAATCAGCCCAAAATCTCTGCAGCACGGCCCAAAAGGCCTGAACCGGCCGGCCCAGCCGGCCCGGTTCAGCCTTAAATCACCCGATCCCCTGTTTCACCGAACAGGGGACGGGAAGACGCCGGCGGCCGGGGCCGCCGCCGGCCAAATTGAGGGCGGCCCGGCCGCCGGAGGCCGGGCCAGAGCCGGCCGCCGCCGCGGCCGGCCGGAATCCACCTCTTCTCCCCTCAAACTCGGTCCGCACGGCAACTGTGCCGGCGGCACGGCCGGCCACCTGGCCGGCCGGACCTCCACCGGACGCACGCCCGGCGCCGGTGGAGGCGACAGGCCAAGCTCGGGCCCGGCGAGGCGGCGAGCACGCCGCCGGGCCCGAACCAACCGGCGGTTCCGCCACCGCGCGAGAGGAGGGCCAATTGGCCCTCCCTCTCTCTCTCTCTCCACCACCACCCCGCCGGACGCCTCCCCCGGCGCCGGCGGGGTCGCCGGCCAAGTATCAGGCCCGGCGCGGCGGCGAGCACGCCGCCGGGCCTGAACCAAGGGGAACGGCCGGTTCCCTCTACACTTCCCCCTCTCTGTCTCTCTGCTCTCTCTCTCTCTCTCTCTCTTCTCTCTCTCTCTCTCTCTCTCTCTCTCTCTCTCTCAGGCTCTCTGAGAGGCAGGGGATTACCTGATGGAAGCGGACGCCATGATGATGGAGGGAGTCCCCCCCTCCATCATATAAATAATCCCCTACGCAACGCTTCAGTCGGAAACCCAATCGGACGCGACTCAAGAATCCAAGCGGCATACAGGGGACTTAAATGTCATAATAATCCAAGCGGCATACAGGGGACTTAAATGTCATAATAATCCAAGCGGCATACAGGGGACTTAAATGTTAATAATCAAGGTGCCACCCCAATTAATACTGAGAGTTAACCTCCCCACTATTTAATTTCCGGGGTTTACAATCGTACTCATCTATCAGATGGGTATCAGCCTCATAGACCTCTCCCTCAGGCTCAACTAGGGACTCGAATTTAGTCTCAGGTAACTCATCTATATGAAGGGATCTGACTGGGCACTGGCTGATCATATGTCCCGGTTTGTTGCATATAAAGCATTTGATCTGGGGGTTGGAATTTCTTTGGACCTCTACAGATTTGCCCTTATCCTCTCTATGGGGTATAGGGGTAATATTCTGGGGTCGACTTAACTCAGTTCGGCTTGTACTGGGTCGGCTAGTGTTGGGTCGACTCGGAAAAGTCTGGCGGGGGTCTGAGTACTGGGTAGGTCTAGGACGACTAGGATAGGCCTGGCTAGATCCTGGATATGGGTAGGGCTCTTGGTAGCCTCTGATCTACGATAGGGTGACCCTCTCTGAAAACGTTCATAATCCCTAGCAACTTGGTAAGCTTCTTCTAAATCGTGTACCCTTCTTAGGTAGAGTTCTCTTTGAATATCTGCTCTCAGGCCATACCTAAACTTGGATAGGGTGACTTTCTCAGACTGAACGATATTACACTTCATGGTATACTCTTGGAATGTAGTAATATATTCATTCACAGTTTTACTACCCTGAATTAATCCCTACCACTGGTCCAATAGGCTATGTTCATACGATGTGGGGACATAATTGGACCTAAGTCTAGCCTTCATGGTGTGCAAGGCGACTATGGGGTCTCTTCCCTCTAATAATTGCCTTCGCTCTAAAGTGGCCCAGTATAACCTAACCTGTCGTACTAACTTGAGCTGGGCAAACTTAAACTTATGCTCTTCAGACATATCATACCAGTCAAAGTACTGGTCCATCCCTTCCTTCCAATCTAGGTAGTCCTTAGGGTCCATAGAGCCATCGAAAGTAGGTGCTTCAAGTCTGACACTTCTAAGGGCTCTTTCTTCTTGGTCTACTGCCTCATGATTGGGTCTCCTAGGGAGGACATCTAGGACTGGATCAGGTCGAAGTGATCTCCTAGGGTTTGGCCTTATGTAGAGGTCAGGCTATTGGGCTCTCCTAGGATGAGCTGGGGTCTCATGATCAGACTCAGTGTGGGGCTCACGGGCTTCTTCTAGGATGCCCAACCTAGTATCGACTTGATCGAACCTGGACCCTAATCTAGCCTCAGATTGCTTGATGTCTTGGTTCATTCGGGCTAGTTGTTCAGTGATGATCCTTAAGTGATCATCAATGCTTTGATTAGCCATGGGTTCAGCCTATAATGGAAGTGGTGACGAGCGAAAAGATGCTCCTGATCTAGTGCACATGCAAGCACAATCGAGCATACAAGACTCAGACTGACTCGGACTACGGTATGCTAGACCTAGTCATCCAGAGTAAAGGATTTGGCTTAATGCAATCCAATCTAATAGTAACTCTTCAATTGGCCAGTTGGGACAGGTGGAAGGAGGGAGGCTCATCCCGTAAATTGCTGGTGCCTAATTAGAATAACCCCAACACTCCGCTTAAGTCGTTTGACATTTGACCTCTCTTCTAGACACCAATTTTAGAGCACATGCTAGATTGATTTGTACTAGTCTCCTCCAGTACACTAAACCGACTGTTGGTATCCCTAGCCCTCTAGGGCAAATGTCAATTAAGTTGCTACTCAATTTTAGATTAGAGGCTTGGGATCGGAATGCACGGGTGGTTGTTTTGGGCCAAGGAAGGGGTCTTAATCCCTCCCTTATCTGACATCAATGAAAGCCCTTAAGAGTAATTTAATGCAGATGAATGACATTTAAACATAAACCATAATCCAGAAATCTGTAAATAGCAATAAATCTTAGAATTTTTTTTACAGATCGAATTAAATTCTTAAAAAATAACAAAAAAATACTTTAAATTATAATGAATCTAGAAAAATAAATTTTATAATTTTCTAATGTGTATGCAGGCAGAAACAATTTAATTAATAGATGATATACTGATAATAACGTGAATTAAAATTAAGCCCTAACTATGCTCTGATACCAAACTGATGTAAGACCGAATCACATGCAAGTATTTTTTTTAATGATTAATAATTATAGTTGATTATTCTACCAAAGTAATAGCCTAAGAGGGATTCAGAAAAATTCATAGTAAATCCAGACGCGAAATAGTTCCTAAAAAAATAAGGAAGAAGGACCGCCGAGGCTAAGAAACCCCGATAGGGCTTGCTCTCGTACAATAAAGTTATTAGTAGATTAGAGGGGTATACCTGATAAGAGGAGAAAAATCAAAGTGTTGAAGGGGTTGCTCTGCTTGGCGGATGCACCCTAGATGACCAAGCCTTGAGCCTACGGATCTGTGACCAAGTATCCGCTGACCTGGATGATGATCACCTTGAATCCTGGATTCGTGGCTACTGAGGGATCTGCAAGATCACCATACAAGGGTTAAAGAATAATAGAGAAAATTTAGAATAGAGGCAAAGAGAAAAGAAAGGAGTAGAGAAAAGGGAAGGCCTGCCAAGGGCTCTTGGTCATCCACTATTGGAAGACAAAGGTGGCAGTCAGGGTTTCTCCTAGAGACTTGTGATGTTGGCATGTGCAGGAGGAGGGAAACAAGAGCACTAGAGAACCAATTAACAAAAATCATAGTAACTCAAAACTTGGATTGATTGATTAATAATAAAAGATACATCATTCATACAAGAGGGTCTCTTTTATAGAGCAAGAGACTTAGGGCCCAAGAAAATATAAATATGGAAAGAGAGAAAATAAAAAGGCACCTTAATCAAATTTGGCATGAAATATTTAGCGTCCAGATGAGGAAGGTGATCTTCTAGATGCAATCAGCGGCTGCTGGATTCGGCATGAAATCTGTGGCGTCCAGATGAGACAGGTGATCTTCTAGATATGATTAAGATACAATCAGCAGCAGCTTAATTTGGCATGAAATCTGCAGCATCCAGATGAGGAAGGTGATATTCTAGATGCAATCAGCGGCAGCTTAATTTGGCATGAAATAGGCATCGGCCAGATGAGAAAAATGATCATCCAGATCGGGAAGGTTGCTTGCTCTGCTAGGTGGCATGTGGGCTGCTTGAAGTAGGTATGGCACCAACTTGAATTTAGCAGCTGCTCTGTCTGACTGTGATGGCCTTATTTTCTGCTCCAATACTGATGTCTCCTTTTGTAAGCTGATGAACTTACTACAGGACTCACATTAAAATAAACTAAACTGGATATGACTCAATTTAGAATAAAATAAACTGGACCGGACTCAAAATAAACTAAATTTTATTTTCCAACTCAAGACATGAATCATAACTAATCAGATATCCACAGAGGGTTAAGAATCCTCTGCTTGATCCTGGTACCCGCACCATGGTCCTAGTCCGCCTCGGCTCCAGTCAACCTTAGCCCCAATCGGCCTCGGCTCCGGTCGGCCTCAGCTCCAATCGGCCTCGTATGGCTTCGGCCTCGGGTCTTCCCCTCGGCTCCCTTCGGCCTCGGCACTCGAGTGTTTCTGTCGAGGCCCCCTCAGCCACCTCAGACTTGACCTCGGCCACCATGAACAGTGCTCGGCCATCTCATCCTCGGCCTCGGTCCCAGTCGGCCTCGGCTCTAGTCGGTCTCGGCCCCAGTCGGCCTCAGTCCCAGTCTGCCTCAGCTCTAGTTGGCCTCGGCTCCGATCGGCCTCGGTCTCGGTCGGCCTCGGCTCCAACCGGCCTCGGCCTCGGTCGACCTCGGTCCCGATCGGCCTGGGCTCTGGTCGGCCTCGGCTCCAGTTGGCCTTGGCTCCAGTCGGCCTCGGTCCCGGTCAGCCTTGGTCTCGGTCAGCCTCGGCTCCAGTCGGCCTTGACTCCAGTCGGCCTCGATCCCAGTCAGCCTCGGCTCCGGTCGGCCTCGGCTCGGCCCCAGTTGGCCTCGACTCCAGTCGGCCTTGGCTCCAGTCGGCCTCGGCTCCAGTCGGCCTCGGCTCCAGTCGGCCTCGGTTCTAGTCAGCCTCGATCCCAGTCGACCTCGGCTTATGTCGGCCTCGTACGGCTTTGGCCTTGGGTCTTCCCCTAGTCTCCCTTCGGCCTCAGCACTCGACTTTTTCTGCCGAGCCCCCCTAGGCCACCTCAGCCTCGACCTCAGCCCCAGTCGGCCTCTGTCCCAGTCGACCTCAGTCCTAGTCAGCCTCGGCTCCAGTCGGCCTCAATCTTGGTCAGCCTCGGCTCCGGTCAGCCTCGGCTCCGATTGGCCTCGGTCCTGGTCGGCATCGGCTCCAGTTGGCCTCGGCTCCAGTCGGCCTCGGTCCCAGTCAGCCTCAGCCAGCTTCAGCCTCGGCCAGCCTCAATGCTCGGCCATCTCAGCCTTAGCCTCGCCATGAATAGTATCATGACTGCAAAAAGGCGATGTGGGGGACACGTTTGGCAAGCACCGTAACAGTCGGCCATGCCCTGTAATAGCCTACGGCAGCTATCATGCGACATGGGGGACACGTCTGGCAAGCGCCGTAAAGGTCAGCCACGCCCTGCAACAGCCTACGAGTTGTCCAAACCAAAATAGCACCTGCCATCTAGCTGCAGTCACCTACTATGACGGGACATGGCTTGCAGCCTGACACGTCATATGGAAGCAAGCCCTGCCATTACTGCCATCGTAAATGCTCTGACAAGTGATCATGCCCCAGGCCCCACAGACTCTAAGCATCTACATAATGGGTAAGAGGGACCCTCGACCAGGTAACTAAGAGCTAGAAACTCCATCTGAGAACTCACTACACTCTTAAATGCTCATTCTTGCTCACAGAGAGCACGGCTCTAAGCCTCTCTCTTCTTCTCTCTTTCGAGCTTCCTCAAGCTCACGACTGTTGCCCAGAGCACTGACTTGAGCGTCGGATGGTTCCCGCCAGAATCTTCAGCCCCTGGGACTTGTTTGCAGGCCCACAGGCGCAAGAAACTCGCCGAAGGATCCCGGGTTTGCTGGAGGAGGCGACCGGATGCTCGCGGATGTTCAAGGATGGTGATTTGGCGTCAAAAGATTGGCGCGCTAGGAAGGGGGGGTCAGCGATGCTGGTTTGCAGATCCTCATTGCTTTTTTATCAAAATGGCGGATCGTGAAGATGGTGATGACAAGAATCCGGAAAGCTTTCATCAGTTACACTGAGGTGGCACTTTCAACGAGCTGAGCAAAAGCTTCGGAGGCAACATCTCATGACCACGCAATAGCGAGCAAAAGCTTCCACTCGCTCTTTGGTCACTGCTAAAGCCAGCCATCCTTCATCCTGTCGGGAATCTCCCCAGTAAGAGGTCCACCATCATCAAGCTCATCAGCGACTTAAAGCTCAGAGAGCCATCACTTGCCGCCCAAGCAGCCTTCTCTCCTACGGACGGCGATGCAGAGAAAGGCCCATGTAAGGGCAGCGGTACCTCCACTCCAACCAACTTCATTTCCTGGGGGGCATACCACCAGCGGGCAGAAGTGCTCAAGTCCGCAGAAGGAAAATAGGGGTGCAGCAAGAGCTAAGTACGTTGCACTTAAGACCATATTTCTTTCATTGATACTTAAAAATGTCATGCAAGGAAGACCGACCCTGCATCAGCATTCAAGACCAACCTCGCGTTGGCATCTCAAAAGCCCAATGTACCATCGGCACCGAAGATCGGTGTACCACCGGATCCAAAAAGCCCGATGTACCATCAGCACCGAAAACCAGTGTACCATCGGATCCAAAAAGCTTAATGTACCATCGGCACTCAAGCCCAACTCTGGTCGGCACTCCAAGCCCGACCCCGGTCGGCACTCCAAGCCCGAGTCCAGCAGGGTCGGCCTCAGCCGACCCTAAGCATTGGCACTCCAAGCCTGACCCCGGTTGGCACTTCAAGCCCGAGTCCAGCAGGGTTGGCCTCAATCGATCCCAATCGTCGGCACTCCAAGCCCGACCCGATCGGTACTCAAGCCCGAGTCCAGTAGGGTCAGCTTCGGCCGACCCCAAGCATCGGCACTCCAAGCCTGAGTCCAACAGGGTCGGCCCCAGCCGACCCTAAGCATCGGCACTCCAAGCCCGACCCCGGTCGGTACTCCAAGCCCGATGTACCATTGGCACTCAAGCCCGAGGCCAGCTCGGCACCAAAGGCCAAAGACTGACTCCAACATCGGTAGCAAAGATCATTGGCGCAAAGAAAAAGGCACCTGACGACTCTCAACTCTTAGGTCATCCTCCAGGGTTCAAAAGGCACCTGACGACTCTCAACTCTCAGGTCACCCTTCGGGGTTCAAAAGGTACCTGACAACTCTCAACTCTCAGACCATCCTTTGGGGTTAAAAAGGCACATGAAGACTCCCATCTCTCAGGTCACCCTCTGGGGTTAAAGGCTCCCGAGCATGGTCCCATCCCAGCGACTCTTGGGCTACCCTCCGGGGTTCAAAAGGCACCTGACGACTCTCAACTCTCAGGTCACCTTTCGGGGTTAAAGGCTCCCAAGCATGGTCCCATCCCAGCGACTCTCGGGTCACCTTTCGGGGTTCAAAAGGCTCTCGACGGCCTCAACTTTGCCTCAGCGGCTTCGTCACAGCCTCAACGGCTTCATTTCAGCCTCAGTGGCTTCAACTCTGTATCAACGGCCAACGGCCAATCAGGTAATACCTCTGTTTAAATTATACACTTGCAACATATTGCTGGTTACTTTCAGCCATCAAGAAGCTCCAAGATAACTCACAGCTGGGAGAGGCCAACTTTCCAGCTCACAGTTGACGGGCACCCACCTCCAAATTTTATGACAAAAGAAAGAAGACCCAAAGTCAACTCACTGTCAGAAGAAACCGACTCTCTAACTTACAGTTGACGGGCATCCGCTCCTGGGCTCCACGTCAGAAGGCTACTGGCTGCCAGTCAAGGGAAGCATGAAGATGTCTACACAAGGCACCGCAAAAGGAAAGGGGTTTCCCTACCAGCAAGGAATCACAGTTGAAGTTGACATGAAAGGGCAGGCGCGAAGGGTGACTTCGGCCTCCGAGGTCCCCTCGGCCTTCGAGGTCCCTTCGGTTTCAGGGTCCCCTCGCCCTCGGCTTTGGACCTGGCACCCCCTCGGCCTCGAGCTTCTGCCTCAGGTCAGCCTCGAGCTTACCTTCGGCCTCGGCCTCGAGCTTCGGCCT
>UESW01004846.1:597243-615183 GCA_900491605.1 Calamus simplicifolius
CAGGAAAGGATCTCACAGATATTTATTGAATTAAACCTAATCAATATCGGCAGATATTGCAGCAATCACCGAACTCAGTAGTGAATGTCAGCCGTGCATTGGAGTCCATATTTATATGCAATCGTGCACCAAGCCCATTCAGTTTTATTCTCAAACACCTTGCAGTACAAAATTTTCCCCCTGTCGAACAGAACAAAGATCAGAGAAAGGTTTTCCCGCTGATTATTTATGCCCGAGACTCTACCACCTCTCTTTTCAGTTAACGTGAAAATCTCCACCACCTCTCTATTTTTTAGTGGTGACATGGCATCCCACAATACATTATTTCTCGAGAGTTCATTGACTTGTGGTTCCTTCTTCTTCCTTTAGTTTTTCAATATGTTCAGTGAAAAATTATGTCAGATATTCTAAAAAATTATGTCAGATATATCGCACAAAATTAAGCTAACTCAGAACCTTAACTTCATAGTTATAGATGCAGTAGTCACCTGAAAAATAGTTATAAGTTATATTAATGCTTATATGTCCGTTGAAACAGTGTTAGAAGCATATGCTTATATGTAGTCAAGAATTGATCAAATGTGCCGAATTCTTACAGTGACTTATATTACATACTTGACTGCTTGCAAAATAATTAATGGAGGAAAAGGAATAAGAAAGGAAAGAGAGCAGGAGCTGAACATACCAAATTCTGAGCCTGCCAGACGCAAGTAGAGGTCCTCCCCTCCATTGGTAACCATCGCAGTATTATTAAATCCTCCATCCAAACCAAACACCGGGAAAAATTAGCAGTCCCCATTGTCACATAAGAATAAGCATATGCAGTACAAGAACAGTTGGCAGCGCATTCTGCCTTACATCCAGAGACGATTTGAACTTCCCCATAAGCTTGCCTCGCTCTGATGATTCTTCCTACTCTTTAATTAGAATATCTTGTTGGGCCTGGTGTGGTGCTATCAAAGCCCAGGTGGGCTAACTTGTATTGGACTGGGTTTTAGTCCAAGGGTTGAGATTAATCAAGTCACGGGTGTATACAGGCTTGGGGATTAGTTTAATCTCATAGGATTAGTCCATGCGAGTTTTTGTTGAGTCTGGGCTTGGCCTACTTCGTGGATGTATTTAAACTCTAGTATCTAGGGTTTGAAGGAATAGAGAACAGATTTTTTTTTTTTTCCAATCCCTTCTCTCATCATAGGCGGCAGCCCTATTCTTCATCTTCTTTCCTCCCGCCGTTCTGATGTTCCAGGAGCATGATGGGGAGGGGATAAATCCTAAGCTTTCGTGCATGGCTTTGTGGCATAGGGGTCAAACCAGAGAGCGCTAGGAAACCGCAGCGAGAACCTCATCACGTCGAGGGGCTTCCGCGCGTGGAGTGCTTGGCCAAGGAAAACGCACGAAGCCACCATGACGTGGGAAGAACTCTTGGTCACTTGAGGGGTTCATGGTGTTTTAGCCACCCAGGAACAAGCACAGTGATTCCAAGAAAGAAAGGTGATTCCTTGCCCAGGAATTCATTGGGGGATTCCAAGGAGTCAACGCATGAAGGGAAGACTCATCGTGGGACGTGAAGGTGCTGGGTGCTGGAAGACTCACATAGCATTCCAGCAAACCAAAAATAATAAATCAAGCGAAGAATTAAAGGGCTGTCATGTTTTGAATCCGAATCAAAGGATTCAAAGACAAGCGTATTATAGCTGCATAAATCTGATTATTAGAACAAAGAATGAAAGCCTAGGATACTTATTTCTCCAGCGAGATTGATCCCATGATGTTCATCAGGGACTAAACCCCAACAAGTGGTATCAGAGCCTGGTTCAGAAATCAGAAACAAGAAGTAGTTATTTGGAGATCTTATAGTCTGGTTCAAGAACGAGCCTAGTTGGTTCAGAAACAAGAAGTTGTTTGGAGATCTTAAAGCCTGGTTCAGGAATAAAAAGAAGTTGTTTGGAGATCTTCAAGGGCTGAAAAAATTTTAGCAGGGCCTCGTCAGGTACTCTCTATTTTCTAGAATATTTGTGCTATTTTTGGTTGAGATCTGGCCATGGGTAGTAGCATAAAATTAGAGTTTGAGAAGTTTGATGGGAAGGGAAGTTTCTCCATGTGGAAAGTTCGGGTAGAGGATCTTCTTGTGCAACTGGGTTTAGATCTGACTTTAGAGGAAAGACCAGATGGGATGACAGATAAGCAGTGGATGTCGTTAGAAAAGAAGGCATGCTCAATTATCAGGGGATGTCTGGTGGATTCAGTCCTTTATTCAGTGTTGGAGGAGAAGACCTCGAAGGGACTCTGGTCGAAGTTGTAAGCCCTATATATGGGGAAGAATATGTGCAATAAGTTGATGTTGAAGAAGCGCCTCTACAGCCTTTGGATGTCAGAAGGTGGAGATGTGCTGGGCCACATCCATGTGTTTGACCAGGTGAGCAATGGATTGCTGAATGTCGGGGTTAAGATGAAGGAGGAAGATAAGGCACTTTTGCTATTGTGTTCGCTGCCTACATCACATGACTCATTAGTCACGACGCTGCTCTACAGGAAGGAGACATTGTTCTATGAAGATATTGTCTCGATACTTCGAACGAATGAGCAGAGGGAGAGGATGACTAAGGAAGTTATTCCATAGGAGGGTCTATCAATTGGGGAAAGGTCAGGCAAAGGCAGAGGTAGGGACAAGAGCAGGCCTAGGGGATGGTTACAGTCCAAGAAGGCTAAGTGCTACAAGTGTGATGAGGTAGGACATTTTAAAAAGGATTGTCCTAAGTTGAAAAAAGAAGAAAAGGAAGGATCTAAATCTGTGAGTACAATTGCAGGTCAGGAGGTGGAGGATGACCTCCTAGTGGTATCAGATGGTCATAGTCACAGTACAGAGATATGGACCTTGGATTCAGCCTGTTCTCATCATTATACTCCCAACCGGTCGTGGTTCAGTACTTACACAGAGGTTGATGAGGGTGTGTGACTCTTGGAGATGATCACCCTTGCAAGGTGGCAGGGATTGGCACAGTCAGGGTGAGGATGTTTGATGACATGGTGCGCATTCTCACCAGCATGAAGCATGTCCCAAAACTCAAGAAAAATCTGGTGTCACTAGGGTACCTGGAGCAGACTGGATACATCTTCAGCAGTCATGCCAGGGGTGGAGTTCTGAACATCTCCAATGGAGCTATGGTGGTGATGAGAGGGAGAAGGCTGAACAACCTATACAGGTTGGAGGGCTCTGTGGTGACAGGGAAATCTGAGGTAGCAGCTATGAAATAGGATCCTCGAGATGTGTACAGGATATGGCATTACTGCCTAGGCCACATGGGAGACAGGGGGATGAAAAAACTGAGCAAGAGAGGACTACTTTCGGACCTGAGTGGTGGAGTCATGGAGATATGTGAGCCATATCAGATGGGGAAGCAGAGAAGTGTGCAGTTCTTGGTCAGCACAGCTAGGAGTGTAGAACCCCTGGAGTTAGTACACATGAATGTCTGGGGACCAGCCCTGGTTTCTGCAAGGAATGGGGTCAGATACTTCTTTACCTTGATAGATGATTTCTTAGGAAAGCAATGGATCTACTTCATGAAGGATAAATCAGAGGTCTTCACCAAGTTCAGAATCTAGAAGGCTGAGGTGGAGGAGCAGGGTAGGAATAGGAAGTGTCTGAGTTCAAACAGTGGTGGGGAATACACCAGCAGGGAGTTCCAGAGATTTTGTGAGGAGTGGGGCATCAAAAGGCACTTCTCGGTGATGGGAACTTCTCAACATGAAGGGGTGGCTGAGAGAATGAACAGAACACTGTTAGAAAAAGCAAGGTGCTTGAGGCTGCAGGCAGGGCTTCCAAAGATGTTCTGGGTTGACGTAGTAGGTGCAGCTAGCTACTTGGTCAATCGGTCACCGCACACCAGGTTGGATGGAGGCATTCCAGAGGAGATATGGTCTGGATGGAAGGCAAACCTGAACCATCTAAGGGTGTTTGGATGCACGGCATATGTGCATGTTGGTGTTGGGGAGCGAAGTAAGTTGGATGCCAGGTCTAAGAAGATGGTATTCCTGGGCTACTCGTATGGAATCAAGGGGTATCGATTGTGGGACCCCTTGGAGAACAAGGTTGTCATTAGCAGGGATGTGACATTCGATGAGAGCTCGATCCTTCGGAGCAGAGATGGTATAGATGCACAGCAGGGACTACAAGAGGAGGAATACGGTAACACTAGTCAGATGACTTCCTACACAGTCATGCCATTTGCTAGTGGACCAGGAGGATTTGAGATTCAAGTGGAGAGGATTGACAAAGGGGTAAGAAGCCAGAAAGTTCAGTAGGATGCAGCTGGCAGGGGACTGATACTGGGATCGCACTGCATAGGCCAGAGAAACGTGCGACCACCATTTCGATACGGCTTCGAGGATTCGGTGTCATATGCCTTGATGACATCGAATGGAGACCCTTACACCTATGAGGAGGCTGTGGAGAGCCAGGACAGCCAGGATAGAGATAGGTGGGTCCAGGCTATGGTAGGAGATGCAGGCTATGGTAGAGGAGATGCAGTCTCTCTACAAGACTGGCATGTAGCAGGTGGTCCAGCTGCCACAAGGAAAGAAACCCATTGATTTCAAATGGGTTTATCAGTGCAAGAAAGGGCCTTCAGGGCAAGGAGGTATCAGGTATAAGGCAGGACTAGTGGCCAGAGGATACTTTTGGAGGGAAGGCTTCGACTACAGAGAGCTTGTGGAAGAAGGTAGAGTGGAGCTGGTGAAAGTACATGCCAAGGGGAACCCAACAATACATTGACCAAGGTTTTTCTACGGAACAGCTTTCGTAGGGATTGCAATTGATGGACACGGTGGACATGCTGAGGCCTTGAAAGCACCAAGGTGGAGATTGTTTGGCCTGGTGTGGTGCTATCAAGGCCCAGGTGGGCTAACTTGTATTGGGCTGAGTTTTAGTCCAAGAGTTGAGATTAAATCAAGTCACGGGTATATACGGGCTTGGGGAATAGTTTAATCTCATAGGATTAGTCCATGAGAGTTTTTATTGAGTTTGGGCCTGGCCCACTTCGTGGATGTATTTAAACTATAGTCTCTAGGGTTTGAAGGAATAGAGAACAGATTCTTTTCTTTCAATCCCTTCTCTCATCACATGCGGCAGCCCTATCTCTTCATCTTCTCCCATCCCGCTGTTCTGGTGTTCCAAGAGCACGGTGGGAGGGGGGATAAATCCTAAGCTTTCGTGCATGGCTTGGTGACATAGGGGTCAAACCAGAGAGAGCTAGGAAACCGCAGCGCTTCCATCAGTCGAGCTGTTGCAAGTTACTCTCCGAAAAAAATGCAGTCAAGGAAAAATGCAGGCTTCCATCAGTCGAGCTGTTGCAAATTGCTCTCCCACGGTCCACATTCTTACACGCAGCAGCATCTAGATAAACCATCCGTCAACGCCAGTAATTGGTGACACTATATTTTAAGAACCTGTTTACAACCACCTCACAGAATGGGCAATAAGATCCCACCATCTCAACCGGAGGAGCTCCTGTTGTCAAGCACTGTGAGCTGTTGTTCAAAATTTGACATGGAAAAGTCTTGCACCATTTCTTTCGATTCTTTCACCATTATGATGAAATAAATAAATGGAGAGATTTACTATTGCTTCCTATCAGTCTTCATGTATTGTGAGAGAGCTACCCCTGAACCACAAGAGAAGACCAGGAACAGAGGTGATGGGGCCAATGGGCCCCCATGGGCCAAAATGACAGCACCGGACTTGGCAACTCGGCCTTCCCCCCATCCGCCATCTTTTCTCTCTCCTCCGCCTGGAGCCAGCTTCCCCTCGGCCTCTTACGGCTTCGGCCTCGGGTCTTCCCCTCGGCTCCCTTCGGCCTCGGCACTCGACTATTTCTGCCGAGCCCCCCTCGGCCACCTCAGCCTCGACCTCGGCCACCTCAGCCTCGACCTCGGCCACCATGAACAGTGCTTGGCCTCGGTCCCAGTCGGCCTCGGCTCCAGTCAGCCTCAGCCCCAGTCGGCCTCAACTCATGCTCGGCCTTAGACCTGCTCCCCTCGGCACTCGGCTGCCCCCTCATCCTCGCACGACCTCGGCCTCAGCTCCTAGCACCGAGCTCCCCTCGGCCTCGCACGGCCTCAGCCTCGGCTCTTTCACTCGGCCTCGGCCTCAGCTCCTAGCACCGAGCTCCCCTCGGCCTCACACGGCCTCGGCCTCGCATGGCCTCAGCTCCCAGCACTGAGCTCCCCTCGGCCTCGCACGGCCTCGGCCTCGGCTCTTCCACTCGGCCTCGGCCTCAGCTTCTAGTGCCGAGCTCCCCTCGGCACTCTGCTGCCCCCTCGGCCTCGTACGGCCTCGGCACTCGGCTGCCCCCCTCGGCCTCGCACGGCCTCGGCATCGGCTCTTCCACTCGGCATCGGCCTCAGCTCCCAGCACCGAGCTCCCCTCGGCACTCGGTGCTCCCTTGGCCTCGCATGGCCTCGGCCTCGGCTATTCCACTCGGCCTCAGCACTCGGTTGCCCCCTCGGCCTCGGCCATGAACAACGTCTTGCACGTGAGCTCCCCTCGGCACTCGGCTGCTCCCTCGGCCTCGCATGGCCTCGGCCTCGGCATTCGACTGCCCCCTCGGCCTTGGCCATGAATAATGCCTTGCACGTGAATAGTGCCATACAAGCACTCCATAATTAATGCTCTACAAGGACTGCAAGTAGGTGGCATGGAGGACACGTCTGGCCAACGCCGTAACAGTCGGCCATGCCCTGCAATAGTCTGCAACAACTGTTCAAGCCAAGCAGCACCTGCCATCCAGCTGTAGCTACCTACTTTGATGGGACATGGCTTGCAGCCTGACAAGTCGCATGAGAGTAAGCTCCACAGTGCCTAAGACTGCCATGTAGACCCGCTAATCCGCTTTCTGCCAAAATCACGGGTGGTTACTGATATATAATGGGCAGTTGTTGATATCTACGACGCGTGCTTAGCAACTGCGCACCCACCCACTGCTTATTGAGCCGATCCTAACGGAAGGATTCAACTATTATCGACGAAGGATAAGAGGGACCCCCGAACAGGTATATAAAGACCCCGACCCCCAAGGAGGGGGGCTGAATCTTTATTCTCATTCAAATCCCTATTCTCCAAATCGCTAACTTGAGCATCAGAGGGTCCCCGCCGGAACCACCAATCCGAACTTTTCTTACAGGTTCCTGGTTGAAGGAGACGGTCCCTATCATTCCTCTGAAGGCCTACGAAGCATTTTTGTCGCCTGACGCTCATCAAAAGTGATTTGGCAGTAACAGATTGGCACGCCAAGTAGGGGGTGGTCAGCGATGCTAGTTTGCAGATCCTCATCCCCCCTTTATCAAAATGATGGATCATAAAGATGGCGATGACCCCAGATCCAAGAAGCTTTCGCCAGTTATATTGGGGGGCACCTTCAACGGGCTAAGCAACAGAAGGCCAGCTCTTCGTTCCACCATCCCCACTATCTCGGACCATTCAAGCAGAACATCCTACCACCCTCATCCTGCAAATCCAAGCATTAACAACAACTGCCCAAAAGCTCCAGAAGCGACGTCTGATGGCCACGTAACAGCGAGCAAAAGCTTTCGCTCGCTCTTTGGTCGCTACTTGAGCCAGCCATCATTTATCCCACCGAAAATCTCCCCAGCAGGAGATCCACCGTCGTCAAGCTCATCAACAACTTAAAACTCAGAGAGCCACCACTCGCCGCCCAAGCGGCCTACTCTCCTACGGACGGCGATGCGGGGGAGGCCCAAGCAAGGGCACCAGCACCTCCACTCCAATCATCTTGATTCTCTGGGGGGCAGACCACCGGCAGAAATAAGTAACCAAATTAGCAGAGGGAAACAAGGGTGCTACAAGAGCTAAGTATACCACACTTAACAATATTTCTTTCATTGATACTTAAAAATGTCATGCATGGAAGATAGACTCTGCATCAGCATTCAAGACCAATCTCGCGTTGGCGTCTCAAAGCCCAACCCCAGCTCGGCACTCAAAGCTCGACTCTAGCTCGGCACCTAAAGCCCGATGTACCATCAGCACTAAAGCTCAATTTCGGTTGGCACTTAAAGCTTGATGTACCATAGGCACTGTTGATCCCAGATTGATTTTGATGATTACAAAACTATTAGGCAACTCTAAGCTTGATACAGGGAAGTTCGGTCACCTTGCAGGTAAGTATCTGCATGCAAAATTGACTGGTAAGAAAGTACTTCACTCTTAGATAATTTTATTGGCCTGGGAGTTAACTGGTTAGCTAACTTGTTATTCCATTAGCTAGCTAGCATGACTTTTACTTAACTGGGAAGCTAACTCAGTGCTTGGCTAAATGTCCTTAATTCTTTAGCTAGCTGGTTAGCTAGCTTGTTAGCTAGCTGAAGTTCCTTCAGTAACTAGTATGCTCGTCTCAGTGCTTGGCCGAACACTCTTTAATTTTAGCTAGCTGGTTAGCTAGCTTGGGATGCCTTGGAGCTAACTGAAATTCATCTTAGCTAACTCCAGTTGCCTTTTAACTTTCCTGGCCAAATGGACTTAATTTTTAGCTAACTGTTGAGCTAGCTGCCAGACCTTGTAGCTAGCTGGCGGTTCTTTTAGCTAACTGCTTAGCTAACTATTTTATCCTGAAGCTAACTGCTTAGCTAACTATTTTTCACAGGTGAGCTTGTGGCCGTGAGGTTTAAAATTTAGTTAGCTAAAGAGCTAACTCCCTCTCTCTGGCCGTTTGGATTCTCTGCTTAGCTAACTGGAGAGCTAACTATCTTTTGGTTAGTTAGCTGAAGAGCTAACTAAGCTGGGCGATTTCTATGCTATTTTTGAAATTAGTTAGCTAGTGAGCTAACTGACTATCTTTTAGTTAGCTGATGAGCTAACTCCACTTCTCCTGTTACTTCTGCAGCCGAGAGCTTTAAAGTTTTAGTTAGCTGGTGAGCTAACTACCAATGCATGGCTCCTTTCTTCTGTCATTTTGAATTGCCTGTTAGTTAGTTGGAGAGCTAACTATCGTTTGCTTAGTTAGCTGGTGAGCTAACTAAGAGCTCTGCACCTTTTTCTCTTAGCATTTACTTTTGTTGTTAGTTAGCTGGAGAGCTAACTAGCAACCATTTTAGTTAACTATGAAGCTACCTCTGGACGCCTTTTTCAGCCGTGGCCTCTCTTGTGAGCTAGCTGACTAGCTAGCTGAGGATTATTGCTTATGTCTTGGCCGAATGCTTTCTTAACTTCAGCTACCTGGAGTTATTTCCAGCCAACTGCTACTGAGTTCTTGAGTTTGCTTTTCTCTCTCACTCTATATCTATTGCTATTTTGAGCTACATTTAACTTTTGATTTTTGAATTTTGCAGTGCTCTTCCTTCCTCAAATGGAGATCTGCATTCAATGCTTAAGGGAAACATTTATAACGGTTATATTTTCTTTCTGTTTTTATTTCCATTTGTTCCTAATGTATCTAACAATATTTTCTTGTTGGATGATTATAAATAGGTGGGATTAGAAGCACACTATGACGATTTTGAAAAAGAGAGTTTAAAAGAGAAAGAAATCCAAGAAAAGAGCTTATATTGCATATTGTTGAGTGGTTGTTGCTGTGCATTCAAGTTCATTCATTGCTCCAAAAAGTCGTCCGATCATTGAAGCTTTTCAAGCAATCAAGACTTCAGCTACTTCGACCTCGTTCATTTATTGCTGAGTTTATTGCTTCAAAAATTGTAAAGTATATTCTGAATATTTGCTCATTGTAGGAGCTTCTCTTTATCATTCCTTGATCTTTTTGTAAAAGGGTTAGTGTTAACCCTGATTATTTTGGGCTTCCTTGTGCCTTGAAACAAGAGGACTAGCCTAGGTTTGGCTAGGGGTTCTTCTTGTGCCGTGAAACAAGAGGACTAGCCTAGGTTTGGCTAGGGGTTTTTGGCTGCCTTGTGCCGTATAAACAAGAGGGCTAGCCTGGTTCGGCTAGAGGTTGTAATCGTTGTGATACGATTAGTGAATTCCCAAAGGTTTTGGGGAGTGGATGTAGGTGCTGAGTTTGGCACCGAACCACTATAAACTTCTGTGTGTTTGTGGTTGTTTGATTCTCTATTGTTATATTTCTGTGCACTCCACTACACCGCTGCAAATCAAAATTAGGGTTTAAGCACATACTTGCATAGTAATTAATTTTTTAATAACCCAATTCACCCCCTCTTGGGTTGCTACATCTGGGCAACAAGTGGTATCAGAGCAGAGTGCTCTTGATTCCTATAGCTTTGATTAGCTTGGAGCCAAGATCAGTAGTAATCCCAATGAGTTCTATGTTGACTGAAGGACAATCAACTAATAGACCACCTTTGTTCAATGGAACAAATTACACATATTGGAAAGCACGAATGAAAATCTTCATTCAAGCACTAGATTATGATTTATGGGGAATCATAATTAATGGACCACACACACCCACTATTATGATTGAAAATATTAATATTGCAAAACCTGAATCTGAATGGGATGAGCAAGACAAGAAATTAGCTCAATTAAATGCTAAGGCTATGAATGTTCTTTATTGCTCTCTTGATGCAAATGAGTTTAATCGCATATCTACTTGCATGTCTGCTAAGAAAATCTGGGATAGACTTGAAGTCACCCATGAGGGTACAAATCAAGTCAAGGAATCCAAAATAAATATGCTTGTTCATAAGTATGAATTATTTAAGATGGATCCTGCTAAAATATTACTGATATGTTTACAAGATTTACTGACATTATTAATGGATTGAAAAGTCTTGGAAAATCTTATGCTAACAGTGATCTTGTTAGAAAAATTTAAGATCTTTACCTAGGACATGGGAAGCAAAAGTCACTGCAATTCAAGAAGCAAAAGATCTCAACACTTTATCACTTGAAGAGTTGGTCGGTTCTTTGATGACTCATGAGCTTCAGCAACGACAACATATCGATGAAGATGAATCAAAGAAGAAAAGGACTATGGCTTTGAAGAGTGCAACTCAAGAAGATGAAAGTGAAGAAACCACAAGTGACAGTGAGAAAGATGATGAAATGCACTTATTTCAAGGAAATTTAAAAGGTTCATGAAGAGAAAGAAATTTGGAAAAAGAAAACAATTTGTCAAAGGAGACCATAGCAAAGATAAGGAAAAGAGTGAACCTCCTACATGCTATGAGTGCAAGAAGCCTGGACACATCAGACCAGATTGTCCACTATTAAAGAAAGGATCTAAAAGAATAAAGAAGAAGGCAATGATGGCTACTTGGAGCGACAGTGAAGCAACAAGTTCAGAAGATGAAGAGAAAACTGAAGTTGCAAATGTTTGCTTCATGGCTGATAATGATGAGGTAAGCCCTAACTTTTTAGATGACTTTACCTTTGATGAATTACAATGTGCATTTTATGAACTTATTGATGATTTTGCAAATTTAAGTTCAAAGAGCAAAGAATTGAAAAATGAAATAAAAAATCTTACTCTTGAAAAGGAAAGAATTTCAAAGGATAATGAATCATTGTTAAAGGAAAACCAAGATTTGAAAAATGAAGTGGATAAATTAAAACCAATTGTTGATAGATTTAGTCTAAGTTCAGAAAAATTAGAAATAATTTTAAATAGTCAAAGAGCTGTTTACAATAGAGCTGGTCTTGGATACAATACCTTTAAAAGACAAAATTTTTGAAAAATATTTATGAGCATGCTGATGATTCTACTAAAATTACATGTTTTAAATGTGGAAAAATTGGACACAAAGCTTATATTTGTCAAACACAAAAGATAAGAAAAATATGGGTTCCAAAAGGAACCATCTTGACTAACCCTAAAGGACCCAAGAAAGCTTGGGTACCTAAAAAAAAAATTAAAATTGTGTATGCAGGTGTGTCTTGCAACCCGAGCAATTAAAAGACAATGTACTTGGATAGCGGGTGCTCAAGACACATGACCGGTGATGAATCGCAATTCATCACTTTGGAAGCAAAAGATGGAGGTGCTGTTACTTTCGGTGATAATGGCCAAGGAAAAATAATTGGCATTGGAAAAATAGGTATCACACCTCATGCTTATATTGATAATGTTTTGCTTGTGAAAGGACTGAAACATAATTTACTTAGCATTAGTCAATTATGTGACAAAGGATTTAATGTTACATTTGAATCATCTCTATGCATTGTTAAAAATCCTGCAAATGAAAACATGAAATTTGTTGGTCATAGGCATGGTAATGTATACATTGTTAATTTAAATGATTTGCATGATCAAAATATTGATTGCCTAGTTGCTACAAACAATAAAACTGATAATAGTTGGTTATGGCATCGTAGGCTAGCTCATGCAAGCATGGATTTACTATCTAAATTAATTAAAAAGGATTTAGTACATGGTTTGCCAAAACTTGTTTTTGAAAAAGATAAGATTTGTAATGCTTGTCAATTTGGAAAACAAACCCGAGTTTCTTTTAAATCAAAGAATTTAGTTTCAACCACTAGACCTTGGAGCTCTTGCATATGGATTTATTCGGTCCTACAAGAACAACTAGTCTAGGAGGTAAAAGATACGGTTTTGTTGTTATTGATGATTTCTCTCGCTTTACATGGGTTTTATTTCTATCTAGTAAAGACGAAGCATTTTCAGCATTTCAAAAATTATTCAAAAGAATTACAAACAAAAGAATTCTTCTGTTTTGTCGATACGAAGTGATCATGGAAAAGAATTTGAAAACAAATCTTTTGAAGAATTTTGTAATGAAAATGGAATTGAACATAATTTTTCTGCACCAAGAACACCACAACAAAATGGAGTAGTTGAAAGAAAGAATAGAACATTAGAGGAAATGGCGCGTACCATGTTGTGTGAAAGCAATCTTCCAAAATATTTTTGGGCAGAAGCTATTAACACTGCATGTTATGTTTTAAATCGTGCATTAATCAGACCTGTTTTGAAAAAGACTCCATATGAACTTTGGAAAGGAAGAAAACCTAATATAAGTTACTTTCATGTTTTTGGATGCCGATGTTTTGTATTAAATAATGGAAAATCAAACCTTGATAAATTTGATGCTAAGTCTGATGAAGGAATTTTTCTTGGATATTCTTTACATAGTAGAGCTTTTAGAATATTCAACAAAAAGACTTTAGTAGTTGAAGAATCAATTCAAGGACATCATCACTGAAGGATAAGAACGACTCAGATACACAAGAGGTAAATGAAGAAGGAAACGCTGACCTACCTGAAGCCTCACAAGGTAATGATGAATTAGAAAGAGGTTGGAGGTATGTTCTCAGTCACCCAAAGATCTAATTATTGGTGATCCTTCTCAAGGAGTTAGAACTAGATCATCATTTAGAGATGCTTGTAATAACTTAGCATTTGTATCTAAAATTGAACCTAAATGTTATGATGATGCTAAAAATGATGTTGATTGGATTAATGCCATGCATGAGGAACTTAACCAATTTGAAAGAAATAATGTTTGGACTCTTATTGAAAGACCTCATGATCATCAAATTATTGGAACTAAATGGGTTTATAGAAAAAAATTAGATGAACATGGTAATATAATTAGAAATAAGGCAAGATTAGTAGCTAAGGGTTATAATCAAGAAGAGGGAATTGATTTTGATGAAACTTATGCCCCTGTTGCTAGATTAGAAGCTATTAGATTACTTCTTGCTTATGCTTGTTATATGAATTTTAAATTGTATCAAATGGATGTTAAAAGCGCTTTCTTAAATGGATACATTGCTGAACAAGTTTTTGTGGAACAACCACCGGCTTTGAAAATCACTTGTTTCCAAATCACGTTTTCAAATTAAACAAGGCTTTATATGGTTTGAAACAAGCGCCCCGGGCGTGGTATGAAAGATTAAGCAAATTCTTGATTAGTAATGATTTCATTCGAGGAACTATGGATACAACTTTATTTATTAAAAGATAAAATAAAGATATATTAATTATTCAAATCTATGTTGATGATATCATATTTGGTGCCACTAATGATTCTTTGTGCAAAGACTTTGCTAAGCTTATGCAGGGAGAGTTCGAGATGAGTATGATGGGTGAGCTGACCTACTTCCTCGGACTACAAATTAAACAAAGCAAAGATGGGATCTTCATAAGCCAATCCAAATATACCAAAGAAATGATCAAAAAGTTTGGCATGGAGACATCCAAGAGTATCGGTACCCTATGAGCTCATCATGTAGACTTGAATCCTATAATTCTAAAAAGTCTGTTGATTTAAAATTATATAGAGGCATGATTGGATCATTATTATATTTAACTGCTAGTAGGCTAGATATTTTATTTAGTGTTTGCATGTGTGCTAGATATCAAGCCAATCCTAAAGAATCACACTGCTTACTGTTAAAAGAATATTTAAATATTTAAATGAACAATAAATTTAGGTATATGGTATGACAAACAATCTAGCATTGACTTAATAGGATATACTGATTTGGACTTTGCTGGATGTAAAATAGATAGAAAATCAACCACTGGAACTTGCCAGTTTCTAGGTGTTAACTTAATCTCATGGTTTAGCAAAAAGCAAACTTTAGTAGCACTATCTACGGCCGAAGCCGAATACATTGCAGCTGGAAGTTGCTGTGCTCAAATCTTATGGATTAAGCAACAGCTAGAAGATTATGGTATTAAACAAAAAGCTATACCTATAAAATGTGATAATACAAGTGCAATCAATTTAACTAAGAATCCTATTCATCATTCCAGAACTAAACATATTGAAATTAGACATCATTTCATTAGAGATCACGTAAATAATGGAAATGTTGTTATTGAATTTTTAAATACCAAAAATCAAATTGCTGACATTTTCACTAAGCCTCTTGATGAAACAAAATTTTATAAAATCAGAAGAAATTAGGAATGTTTGATCCAACCATTTAATGAATCAATTAATAAATTTATATGATATCTAAAAGATATAACATCTTTAAATCACATCAATTAAAGGAACATCATTAAATGCTTGAGTATGCTGCATGCTTTAAGCTTTCATCTTTATGAAGCATAACTTCTATTAATTCGTTCCACCAACCTACATTTGCTAGCCTTTTATTTTGATGGTAGTTAACCGACCAGGCAACCAAACAGGCACCTGGCTAGCTAACCATCAAGCCATCTCTCTATATAACCTTTTTTCTCTCCAACCGTTTCCATTTCAAAACATTCCTCCTCACTTCAAGCCGAGCATCTTCACCACTCCTCTCATTCTCATCCTCCCTTTCATTCCATCAATCTGTCCACTAATCCTTTCTTCCATTCATCATCAATCCATCTTGAAGATAGTTGATGGCTCCCAAGAAAAAGACAATCACAAGAGATGACGATTGTGCTGATCTTCACCAGAAGTCTTCTACTTCTTCATCTCATATTGTTGAGAAATTATTGAAACATAATTGCCCCAACTCTATTGATTTTGATGATTTCCAAAAGCCATGAATATATTAATAGAAACAATGAATTATTTATCAAATACCATGAGTTTATTAAAAATGAAAAATATAAACTATCAATGTTTAATTCAATGAGTTCTTGAATCAATTAAAACAAAAAGAATTTTTATACTTGAGATTAAACTTGAGATTTCAAAAAGAATTCTAATACTACTCATTTGATGATCAAATCAATTCTATTCAAGTCACATTTATATTTAAATTTATTTGGGACGAGTTTTAAAGTCTATCAGAACATTTTTCTGATTTTTGTATCGCTCCCGAGCCGACTCAAGGGTTTCCGAGTCGACTCCCCAAATGTCTTTTTTCAATGTTGTCCTGAGTCGACACTTGAGTTTTCAAGAGTCGACCCCTGAACCTTCGCGAGCCGACTCATGGACTGTGCGAGCCGACTCGACTCAGACGGCAGAAAGGCTCATTTTTGAGCACTTCTCGAGTCGACTCCCCGCATATCTCGAGTCGACCCCTGAAAGTTAGGTGTTTCTGGAATCGAGTGTTCGAGCCGACTCACGCAGTGCTCGAGCCGACTCCACGAAATCTGGACGCGATTTTTTCTGGATGCCACATCAGCTCCAACGGTAAGATTTTCAAATAACGGCTATTTTTCTTTGTTCTAACGGATATATTTTGCAGAATCTATAAATAGAGGAGCTCTTTTCAAATCAAAAGAAAAAGAAAAAAAGAAAAAGAAGAAAAGAGGGAAAAACAGAGCTTTATTGGAAAAATCTTCTAGTTCAAAAGAGTGATTCAAAAGGAGTGAAATCAAAGAGGAAGTTTCGTCTGCTCCAGATCATCAATCCACAAGAGTCAAAAGAAAATCCAAAAGCTTTTCAAAGATCAAATCGAAGGATTTTCAACATTCAACAAAAGGAGAAAAAGCTTCATCTCAACTCCAAAGTTTTCAAACGGTCAAGAATCTTGCTGAGGCCTGATTCAATACTTCAAGAGGAGTTAAAGAGGAGAAGGAAGAAAGCCAAAGCCACAACCATCTGCAATCTTATCAGGCTTTTCTAACCCTTTTTATACTTTATTTGTATATTTGCTCAAGGGAGCGTTTCTATATTTAAACTCTGTTATTTTGGTTGTTTGCTGATTCAATCAGTGGATTGAATCAGTGGAGGTTATTATACCTCGTTGCAAGCCGGAGTGCTTGTGTTGGGTTAGTTGTGAGCCCGTGAAAAACAACGTGTAGGGTTTTGTGCTGGTGAGCCCGTGTAAAACCGGCTGGGTTCGTTGTGATCCCGGAAAACAACAAGTTTGAGTTGTGAACTTGTAAAACAACTCGGCTGTAATCGAAGAGATTATAGTGTGGACCCAAGTGAATCTTGGGAGTGGACGTAGGTGTTGGTTGCACCGAACCACTATAAAATTATCTTGTGTTTGCCGTGCTATATTTTCTCTCTCTATCTCTCTTTATTATTTGCTTGTGTATTGATTAAAGTTAGCCTCTCACTTGCACATTTTGCTAACTAATCAACTAAAGTTAAAAAGACTTAAATTTTTAAGAACCCAATTCACCCCCCCCCTCTTGGGTTGCCATCTGGGCCAACAATTGGTATCAGAGCAAGTGCTCATTTAGAATTTGATCTCACGATCAAGGGCTAAAGATCCTTATGGCAACACAAAGTGGTTCATGTTTTGCTGAAGGTCATTCTACGAATCGACCTCCTTTATTTAATGGAACCAACTATTCATATTGGAAAGCAAGAATGAGAATATTCATTCAAGCTTCTGACTATGAATTGTGGGGAGTAATAACTAATGGACCTAGTACACCCACACACTTAGTTGAAGGCATTCTTGTTCCTAAGCCCGAAAGGGATTGGAATGATAATGATAGAAGAATGGCTCAATTAAATGCTAAAGCCATTAACATTTTATATTGTTCCTTAGACTCTAATGAATTCAACCGAATCTCAACATGTAATTCCGCAAAAGAAATTTGGGATAGGTTGGAAATAACACATGAAGGAACAAACCAAGTTAAGGAATCAAAAATAAACATTTTGGTTCATAAATATGAATTGTTTACAATGGAACAAACTGAAACCATCACATGCATGTTCACTAGATTCACTGATATTGTGAATGGTTTAAAGAGTCTTGGTAGAATTTATTCTAATGCTGACCTTGTGCGCAAAATTCTTAGGTCACTACCAAGATCGTGGGAAGCGAAAGTCACTGCTATCCAAGAAGCAAAGGACCTCAATGCATTACCTTTAGAGGAGCTTCTAGGATCCCTAATGACCACGAGCTGACAATGAAGCAGCATGTTGAGGAGGAAACAAAAAGAAAGAAAACACTTGCCCTCAAAACTGCAGAAATGGAAGAGAGCAGCAGTGAAAGTAATGATGAAGATGATGATGAAACTGCTCTCTTGGCCAAAAAATTCAGAAAGTTTATGAGAAAAAGGCCCTTCCATAAAAAGAAATTTGGAGCAAGAATTGATGGAGAAAAAGATAAGAAAAAGGACAAGGAGAAAGAAAAAG
>UESW01004847.1:0-45128 GCA_900491605.1 Calamus simplicifolius
GAGTGTAAGCTCATATAAATCTTACAATGTTTTTCAGAGCCACAGGACTGAAGAATGGGATCTGGGGTAGTTGGAGCTTCATTCAGAGGAAACTAAGATCCAACATTTTGTTGTAACCCCAGTGACTTATGTATGATGGGCATGTAGCCTAAAACCTATGATTATGGTTTGTATTAAGAACCATTTAAATTGGATGATATATAGTTATTACCCCTTCTTGTATTAAATGTTATATTTCGGGACGCCTTGCATGCCAGGCATGCGGCGGGTTGCCACCCCTAGATCCAATATAGGGTCTGGGGCGTGACAGCTTTGTGGTATCAGAGCCTAGGTTTGACCTTAGGGACAAACATAAGATGACACTAGGCAAAACAGTAGGATGACACTGGGAGGGTAACAACTCTAAGAAGATATAATTTTTTTTAATAAATATGTTTTGAAAACTTAAGGGTTTGTAAAGATATTGATTGGAACCAAACTTGGCAGGGAATAGTCATGCCTCGTCACACCAGAAGTATGCGACAAGTTGGAGGTTCCCAGGCTGGTGACTCTGGCCAGCAGGGAGGCCAGCAAACTTCTGGAGGCTCTGGTTCCATTAATGTGGCTGGTAATGGCCAGCAACAGCGCCAGACTGAGATACTTCAGGCCCTTGTGGAAATGGTGCAGGCTATGCAGCAGCAGATCCAACAAGTGGTGCCTGCTCAGCCCCCTCCTACTCAGCAAAACCCGCGAGTCGAACCTGAACCACCAGTCCAGCCCGCTCCGCCGCAACCCTGGCAAGGAGGGGTCGGAGCTTTGCTGAGTTTAAGAGCTTAGCCCCTGCTCCCTTCTCTGGATCCACCAACCCCGCTGATGCTGAGGGATGGATGAGGGAGATGGAGAAGGCCTTCATGGCCCATGGTAGCCAGGAGGAGGAGCGGATTAGATTTGCCACCTACCTCCTTCAAGGGGAGGCATATGATTGGTGGTTGCATATGGAGCAGCGATTGGGTGGACAGGCTATTTCCTGGAGGGAGTTCAAGGAGACCTTTTTCAACAAATACTTTCCCAGTAGTGTGCAAAGACAGATGGAGTCTGAGTTTCTGGAGCTGGAACAGAAGAATCTCTCTGTGGCCCAGTACGAAGCCGAGTTCACTAGGCTAGCCCGGTTTGCTCCGGAAATAGTGACCACTGAGAGAGCCAAGATCACCAGGTTCACTGAAGGACTGCGACCCAAACTGAGGCAAGCAGTCAATGCATTTGAACTCTCCACATATTGTGCTGTGGTGAGCAAAGCCCTGGTGATCGAAAGAGACATGAATAGGAACCAGAAGGAGTGGGAGCTAAAGAGGAAGAGGAAGGGGTCTCCTTCGGGCCAGTCTTCGGGGCAGGCTAAGAAGAAAGATACATATCAGCCCCCCTCAGGACCGAAGGGTAAGGAGACCCGTTGCCCTCACTGCGGGAACTTCCACCCGGGCAGGCAGTGCCGTGGGCCGAGAGGTGCCTGCTTCATATGTGGGAAAGTGGATCACAAGATGGCCACTTGTCCCCTTCGGAGGGATCAGCTGCCTTCTCCAAATCTTGGGATGAACCAGCCGCAGCAGCCGAGGACCCAGGGAAGGGTCTTCACCCTCACCCAACAGGATGCTGCCGCTTCTAACTCCGTTGTGGCAGGTATACCTGTTACTTAAGTACCCTTTAAGATTATTTCGTTCATATGCGATATAATGCATTGATCATGAAGGATAAATAGGATCCGCTATATGACATCTAAGACAACTAAACTTTGTGATCAGGGACAATTAAAGTAGGCAACACTTATGCTCAGACTTTAGTAGATCCGGGTGCCACGCATTCGTTTATATCTGATGCTTATCTTGCCAATAATGCATCGTTGACACCCGTTCCCCTAGAACAAGAGTTGCTCATTGCATTCCCAAATGGAGATGTTATGAGGGTGGAGTCTGTATGCAGATCCTGCCAGATCAACGTGGGCGACAAGAGGCTGGAGGCTGATCTAATCGTCCTTCCACTAAAGTCCTTTGATGTTATCCTTGGGATGGACTGGTTGGCCTCCTATCATGCTTCGGTAGACTGTTTCAGGAAAATGGTGATCTTCAAAATCCCTAATCAGCCTGAATTCAGTTTTACTGGAAGCCAGGAACACCTGGCCTCAGTGTTTGTATCAGCACTGCGGGCTGCCAAATATTGATGAAAGGCCAAGGGTTTCTTGCTGTGGTCAAGGACCTTCAGCAGGAAGAGGTGAAGTTGGAGGATATTCCAGTGGCTATGGAGTTTCCTGACGTCTTCCCGGATGATTTGACCGAATTGCCTCCAGACCGGGAAGTGGAGTTCACCATTGATTTGGTCCCTGGCACTGGACCTATATCCAAGGCCCCTTATCGTATGGCCCCAGCTGAACTAAAAGAGTTGAAGAACCAATTGCAAGAGCTCCTAGACCGGGGATTTATCAGACCGAGTGTCTCTCCTTGGGGTGCTCCAGTATTATTTGTCAAAAAGAAAGATGGGAGTCTTCGGCTCTGCATTGATTACCGAGAAATCAATAAGGTAACAGTGCGGAACAAGTATCCCTTGCCGAGGATCGATGATCTGTTTGATCAACTCCAAGGAGCTCGGGTATTCTCGAAGATTGACCTTCGGTCAGGATACCATCAACTCAAGGTCAAGGCTGGAGATGTGCCTAAGACAGCATTCAGGACTAGGTATGGCCACTACGAGTTCTTGGTGATGCCGTTTGGGTTAACTAATGCCCCGGCAGCATTCATGGACTTGATGAACAGAATCTTTAAGCCATACTTAGACCAGTTTGTGGTGGTGTTCATTGATGACATCCTGGTGTATTCTAAAAGCCAGGAGGAGCATATGGACCACCTGAAGATTGTTCTGCAAACCTTCGGGAGAAAAAGCTTTATGCCAAGTTGCAGAAATGTGACTTCTGGTTGAGCCAAGTATCATTCTTGGGTCACGTAATATCTAAAAATGGCATAACTGTGGACCCAAAGAAGATTGAGGCAGTTGTAAATTGGAGTCGACCTTCCAATGTATCTGAAGTCAGAAGCTTCGTGGGGCTGGCTGGATATTATCGCAGATTCGTGGAGGGCTTTTCTCGCATTGCTCTACCCCTGACTCGCTTGACCAAAAGCAAGCGAAGTTTGACTGGACTGAGGAGTGTGAGAGAAGTTTCCAGGAGCTGAAACAACGCCTAGTGTCAGCCCCCGTCCTTACCCTTCCGTCAGGATCTGGAGGATTCACTCTATACACGGATGCTTCTCGGAAGGGATTGGGATGTGTTCTGATGCAAAATGAGAAGGTGATAGCTTATGCCTCCAGACAGCTAAAGCCATACGAGCAAAATTATCCTACTCATGACCTGGAGTTGGCTGCTGTAATTTTTGCCTTAAAGATCTGGCGGCATTATCTATATGGAGAAGCATGTGATGTGTACACACCACAAAAGTCTGAAGTACATCTTCACTCAGAAGGAGTTAAACTTGAGGCAAAGGAGGTGGATGGAGCTACTAAAAGATTATGACCTGAACCTGCACTATCATCCAGGGAAGGCCAATGTGGTAGCTGATGCCTTGAGTAGGAAGTCCTCCTCGGAGTTAGCTTCTATGATCACCTCTCAGCCTCACATCCAGAGGGATCTTGAGAAGCTGGAGGTTGGATTGCGAGTACAACGGTCCGATGGGCTTGTAGCAGCACTTGTACTCCAACCAACTCTGTTAGACAGGATCAAGTCCTCCCAGAAAGAAGACTTGGACCTGCAAAAGATTAAAGAAGCGTGAAGTCAGGGGTTCAAAATGAATTTGCTATAATGGAGGATGGATC
Source organism: Calamus simplicifolius (assembly GCA_900491605.1). Taxonomy (NCBI): domain Eukaryota; kingdom Viridiplantae; phylum Streptophyta; class Magnoliopsida; order Arecales; family Arecaceae; genus Calamus; species Calamus simplicifolius. Next base: position 3,832 of record UESW01004847.1, read on the forward strand.
CCTGAGATTTGATGGCAGGCTCTGTGTGCCAAATGTGGTGGAACTAAGAGCAGAGATTCTGAAGGAGGCCCACTATTCTCCTTACACGGTGCACCCAGGAGGTACCAAGATGTACAAGACCTAAAGAAAACTTTTGGTGGAAAGGAATGAAGAGCGAGATTGCTCAGTATGTAGCCAAATGTTTGGTATGTCAGCAAGTGAAGGCTGAGCATCAAAGGCCTGCGGGACCCCTTCAATCTCTGATGATTCCACAATGGAAATGGGAGAAGATCACTATGGACTTCGTGACTGGTCTGCCTAAGACCCCTCGGAACAATGATGCGTATGGGTCATTGTAGACAGATTGACGAAGTCAGCCCATTTCCTGCCATTCAGAGTTGGGATCTCCAGTGAGAGATTGGCCAACATGTATATTGAGCAAATTGTGAGGCTTCATGGTATTCCCGTATCTATTGTATCAGATAGGGATACTAGGTTTGTGTCCCAATTCTGGAAGAGTCTTCATAGAGCTCTGGGGACCAAATTGAACTTCAGCACAGCCTTCCATCCCCAGACAGATGGGCAGTCTGAGAGAACCATACAGACCCTGGAGGACATGTTGCGAGCCTGTGTGATGGACTTGGGTGGTGCTTGGGACAACCACTTATCTTTAGTGGAATTTGCTTACAATAACAGCTACCAGGCCAGTATCCAGATGGCTCCATTTGAGGCCTTGTATGGTAGAAAATGCAGATCTCCCTTATGTTGGGATGATGTGGGGGAGAGAAAATTGTTGGGCCCTGAGCTGATTCGACAGACAGTAGAGAAGGTGCAACTGATCAAGGGACGACTCCGCACAGCTCAGAGCCGACAGAAGAGCTATGCTGATGTGAGAAGAAGGGAGCTAGAATTTCAAATTGGAGATCATGTCTTCTTGAAGATATCACCAACCAAAAATGTGATGAGATTTGGGATTAGAGGTAAACTGAGTCCACGATACATTGGACCATTTGAGATTCTGAGCAAAGTAGGGGAGGTGGCTTATAGCCTGGCATTACCTCCGGCACTCTCTGGGGTACACAATGTATTTCATGTATCTATGTTGAGAAAGTACATTCCTGACCCCAGCCATGTGATACAGTTTGAGCCCATGCAGTTAAGGAAGGATCTAACGTATGAGGAGCATCCTGTGCGTATTGTGGACCGCAAGGATCAAGTTTTAAGACGGCGTAGCATTCCTTATGTCAAGGTTCAGTGGAGTAACCATTCTGAGAGGGAAGCTACTTGGGAGCTTGAGGAAGAAATTAAAGAGAAATATCCTCAATTGTTTGTAACATAACATATGTAAATGGAAAGAAGATTAATCATATGATCAAAGCTTTGGATTCTAAATGTTATTTGAAGTACACCAATTTCGAGGCCAAAATTTTTATAGGGAAGAATGTGAGCCCTGTTCGGATCCTCACATGTGAGGATCCGCCATTGTTGACGGAGGAAGGGGGGCGCGCCCCTTCCTCCGCCATTGTTGACGGCTGCGGCAAGGGGGCGCCGCAGCCAGTCAAGGAAGGGGGCGCCGACGCGCCCCTTCACACGGTAAGGGGAGGGGATAACCCTCCCCTCGCCACTATATAAGGAGGGGGGAGCACCCCTCCTTCTCCGCGAGCTTTCCCCCCGGCGCCGGCCACAGGTAAGGGGGAGAGAGAGAATCACAGAGAGATTGAGAGAGAGAGACAGAGAGAAAGGGAGAGGAACCAAGCCGGTTCACGGCTTGGTTCGGGCCCGGCGGAGTGCCCGATGCCTCGCCGGGCCTGGGCGGCGGCCGGCAGCCTCACCGGCGGGCGACCGTCCGGTGAGGGTCGGCCGGCCGTGGTGGCCGGCCGTGCCACCGGCATGGTCGTGCCGTGCGGAAGAGAGAGAGAAATGGGGAGAAAGAGAGAGGGAGCTCGGCCGCGCGGCGCCGGCTCCGGGCCGATCGCGGCGGCCGGGCCCCCCTGGAAGGCCGGCGCGCCCTGGCCGCCGGCACTCGCTTCCCCTGTTTCGGGTGAAACAGGAGGCGAGAGGGGGAGACGGCTCAGCGGCCGGCCATCCCCCTTGGGCCCTATTGGGCCGGCTCGCAAGCTATTTTGGGCTGCATTTTGGGCCCGTATTGGGCCGGGAATGGAGAAATAAAAATATGGCCCGATTCGCGTTGATTCTAGTTTCTCGGATATTTTTATTTCCCCATTCGGGCTTATATATTGAGAGATATTCGAGCCCAAAGTTGGGCCCAGGATTAGACTGGGTAGACCTTAGGGGATGCTGCATTGTTCCAATTTTTGAGATTTAATTGTGGAAATTAATGCTGTAGGTAACCAGATGTCCACATAGCTGATTTACAGTTTGGAATTAGCGTACTGAGGTAAGTAAGCCATTTATTATAATTTTATAATTTATTAGAATATAAAAATTATGGATATATTGCATTATTTGGAAAAATAAGACAAAATGGAATTTTGTTATACAATTGGGTATCTGTTATAATTATATGTACTAATATTTTGCAAAGTAATGGATTATAAATGTGCAAAAATTGAATGATGTGATTATTTTGGCTTTGCAAAATATACTGGTATTATTGATGTATTTTATGCTCTGAATGTACAAACCACTGTATATGTGATATGAGGAGCTTATGCTCATGATGATGCATGATGTGCTACATGCAAATATGATGATGATATGTGTCGCCGCGGTTCTCATATGATGTGAAATGTGAAATGCCAAGTATACGGGACCACCTCCATAGGGGAGATATGTGGAGACACACATCTAGAGGATGTGATGTGATTGATATATTGCATAACGCACACACATCTAGAGGATGTGTTGTGATTGATTATGATATATGGCATAACGCTGGTACCAGACCTTCCTCTTAGGGACATTAAAGAGTGATACACCAGATGGGTGTTGTAGGGCCGTGGGACACATAAGAAATAATAATTATATGAATACAGTGGGTTTGTTTACATTGCATATTTCAGCATTTATTGTATAATTAAGCTTCAAAATTATTTGAGCTGATGATATACATGTTTTGATAACATGATGAATGTATTTGAAATTGGAAGTTTTATAAATGAAAATGTGGTTTGATAATATCTTGACGAAATGATTATATATAGTAGGCTTACTTATTGAGTGTAAGCTCATATAAATCTTACAATGTTTTCAGAGCCACATGACTGAAGAATGGGATCTGGGGTAGTTGGAGCTTCATTCAGAGGAAACTAAGATCCAACATTTTGTTGTAACCCCAGTGACTTATGTATGATGGGCATGTAGCCTAAAACCTATGATTATGGTTTATAGTAAGAACCATTTAAATTGGATGATATATAGTTATTACCCCTTCTTGTATTAAATGTTATATTTTGGGACGCCTTGTATGCCAGGCATGCGGCGGATTGTCATCCCTAGATCCAATATAAGGTTTGGGGCATGACAGCATGCGTTCATGCAACAATGTTTACATGAGCATTCTTCTAGTAGCAAATTAAATTTACTACAGAAACTCCAACGAGGAAAATTTAAAAAAAAAATGAAATGTTCATGAATGGTTGTTTGATCCAGTTTAGATGCAAATTACTAAGACATAATCATCTACTTATTATTACTACAAATAGTTTTTCACTATTCCTCTTTACAACTAATAGGTACAGTTCTACAAGCAAAGAACAGTTTTTGCTTCTCAAAAGGCATTCAGCATTCCCCCACAGGCATCATGGTATATAGACCCACAACAACAAGAACCATCTGATCATCATCTTCACCAAAGAAAATGCCCCAAGCGATTTCTTTAAAAAGAAAAAAACTAAATTTGATCAAACTAAAGGAAGAATAGAAGAAAATTCAGTGAGATAAAGAACACATACATATCTCGAAGCAACGGGGGAGGCAGGTGCACAACTTCCACAGTCGCAGGGCACCCAAAAGAGGTCGCTCCCCGTGTCTAGCGCCACCAGGAACGTCAGACTCGGCGTCCCCACTGAGACCATGGCGTAATGCAAGCTATTCCCAAATCAACCGAGCGAATTCTTACTAAAGAACTCTGAAAAACCCTAAGACCCCTTGCCACAAAAGAATCAAGAGTAAATGGCGAATCAAGGGCGAGGTCTTACAAGCCCAGCGAGCTGATCCTGAGGGTCGCATTGCCATCGGAGAAGGTGAGCGCCGGGACGGCGCCGGAGAGGGCGCGACTCCGGTCGTGGCCGACGAGGGCGGCATAGTACTCGACGGTGCCCTTCTTCGGCCACCCGCCGGGGAGGTCCTTTGCCCTGGATTTCGCCCACCGGCGGACCGGCTCAGAGAAGCGGTGGTGGAAGGCGAAGCCCAGGTTGCCGGCGGCGTCACCGCGGCCGATCAAGAAGAAGAAGACCACGACGACGACGACAAAGAGAAGAGAAGAGGAGGCGGTAGCGGTGGCCATGGGGGGATGAGATCGAGGTTGGGGGAAAGAAACCCTAGAGGCAGAGAGAAGGGCATCGATGGATCGATGGAGTGGTTCTAAAAGGAGTTGGGGGCGAGGAACGCGTCACTTTCGTGCCGCCGCGTTGTCGACGTCGTCGTCGTCGAGCGTCGCCTCATTAACGACCTTGGTTTGGGACTTTGGGTTCCATGTAGTTTTACTTTACTCGGAGCAGGAAATGGTGGGTCCCACAAGTCGACTTTTCTTCTTGGGCCGTCTTACATATTTATTTAGATTTTTTTAAATCTATTTTACATATTTATTTTTATTTTATTTAACGGAGGAAGTATCTAAAAGATAACTTTATACGTTAGATCACCATGGTTGGTGGAACGTATGGATTTCATGCGAGCAAAATTAGATTGATTATCCCTTTGAGCTATTAATACATCAGAAAAAAATAAAAAAGACTTTGTTTACAAACTTCACGTAGAGAGATCAAATTGATTGGACTATTTGATTTGATCCAAGTTATGAAATAATAAAATAATATAAAAATTAAAAAAAATTCTAAGAGTAGAACAATATTAATCAGCAGCGAGCATTAAACTATTAAAAGTTTTTGATGCATACTTTTTTTTTATCATACCATGTAAATGATCCTATAATATATATAAAATAAAAAATCCATAAAAGGGCTTAATGCCCTGAACCTGTACTATGGTTGGGAGTATTTGTGATTATTACATCATTCGAAAAAAGTTACTGTGGGAATTGAAGTTTTCACTGAAGGTGTTTGGTTTGATAGTGAAATCCTTCAAGTTGCATTGCCGTTGGGAACATGCTAATTTTTCAAAATCAATAATAAGTTTTTAATATTGTTGCTTTACACATGTTGTTTGCATGGATAATAATTTGTTAGAAAATTAAAAAATTTATTTGCAACTCCTGGGTTATTACAAGGGTGCAATTTGAATGTCAAGTGAATAACATCATTATTCCACTTATTGAGCTCCGTTTTTTGTTTCTTTATCATGGCTCTCTTTTGTCCTCAACTAGAAGGTTAGGTGATTGGGAGTGAAGTCTTGAGAACCACCTATACTCAATCATTTCATGTTTCAATAGGAGCGATAAATTGAGCAAATGGTTTCCTACTTTATTGTAGCTCGTGGAGGAGTCAAATGAGTCATGCCAATTCCAATTAGGAAAAGTCTTTGTCCGTAGTTTTGATGCAACAAATTTTATGTGGACTATATTATTTTTTTATTATCCATATAAATTTATATGACTTGACACGATGAAACGAAACATGATAACAGATATGATCTTAAATATTGAGCGTGCATTAATACTCATTCAGCTTTTTTTTTTAAAATTTATGTATAGACCAAAGTGATGCAGCACATATTTTCTAAAAGGATATCGTAATTTTATAACTACAGTATCATAAATTTACAACTCGGATGTCATAATTTTTTTTAGCTTTTAAATGGATGTCATAATTTTTTTCATCCGGGATGTCATAAAGTTTTGCCTTAATATCTTTTTAATGTGTATCGTAATTTTATAACTACGGTGTCATAAATTTACAACTGGGTATCGTATTTTTTTTCGACTTTTTGAATAGGTGTCATAATTTTATAACTACTGTGTCATAATTTTACAACTAGGTATTGTAACTTTTTTGACCGGAATGTCATAAAGCGTTACCCTAACGTTTTCTGAATAATATCGTAATTTTATAACTATGTTGTTATAAATTTACAACTGGGTATCGTAATTTTTTTCAGCTTTCTGAACGGGTGTTGTAATTTTATAACTATGGTGTCGTAATTTTACAACTGAGGCCTTTTAATTTTTTTTTGACCGAAATGCTGTAAAGCTATCTTTACATTTTTTAAATGGTGTCATAATTTTACAACTAGAATATCTTAATATTTTTTCGGAAGGCAAACCGTCTCATCCCGTCCCATCAAGAATAGCGTATCACTTACGAATTCGTAATCATGATCTCTACTATCTAGTCCCATTGTGTTAAGCTATATAGGATGCATATGGACCAATAAAAAAGATGATATAGTCCACATCGAATTTGCTGCACCGAATACTATATATAAAGTCTTTTCCAAAATAACCCATGAAAGGAGGCAGTATACAGGCTGTCGTGGCATGCCAATCTGACACAGCTACTATTATGGATCCTATCAAAACAGCATGAGGTTAAGAGACCCACAATTCCAGAGTTAAATGAGCCATGTCATGTCATGCCTAGACCACAAATCGAATATGAACAATCGATGTGTAAGCCCACTAGCCCACATTTTTTTAGTATTTTTAAAAACTAATTTAAAAAATAATAATATATATATATATATATATATATATATATATATATATATATATATATATATATATATATATATATATATATATATATATATATATATATATATATATTATTTATTTATTATTTATTTATTTATTATTTATGAGTAAGCAAGTAATTTATTATTATGGTGTCATCTCACTGTTGTGTTGTTTGATTGTTTTCTTCTCCTTTCGGTCATTTGAAAGTAAGCTTTTTATCTTCATTTTTTTTTTCTTTTATCTAATATTACCTAGGCTTCAGATTTTTTTGGACTCAACAAGCTACTAAATAATTTTTATTTAATATTATTTTATTATTTTAAAACTAGTTTTGAAAAAAAAAAATTAAATATACTCTTTTTTTTTTTTTGAAGGGCTTGTTATTAGTGCGACTTATCACAATCATTCATATTCTCTTTTTGAAGGGCTTGTTATTGGTGCGGCTCATGACAATCACTCATATTCTCTAACTTTTAGGATCATGACAGATTGTATCATTTTTTGTCTTTGATCTTCTAATATTGTTCGGAAGAGACTTTTATCTTTATCCTTTATTTGGTCTTACGTTCTCTCTTTCATATCATATAAGTTCTTTAGGCAAACTAGCATTTCCATCGTGTCGAACTTTAATTGGCTACCTCTGTCATTAGGTATATATCCTCTTGCATTAAAAGTAGATTTTAATATTATCATGGATAAGAGGGATTAATAGATTATGAGCCATTGAAGTAAGCAAAGAATAATTATTCTTATGCATTTACCATCATATCAAAATATCATAATTATCTAACTCATTCTAAGTTAAAAAATTCATAAAATTATTATTTAAATTTCATTAGATGATGAAGTTATACCTCTTGATAAGAATATTTTATATTTTATTAGTATTATTTTTTCTACTATTACTGCTTGGGCCAATATCAAAGTGAAAGTTGTTTTATCATACTTTTGATTATATAATATAAATATGTTATTCAATAAATTAGTAATTTTATCTTTAATTGTACGAATGTCCTCCCAACCTGCTTAATACCACATCTTGTTAGGGTGTTGATCCCAACCTCCTCATATGGAGTTCCAGCTCATGCAAAAGAAAAAAAAAAATGAAGGAAAACTAGCTTTTGAATGATGGCATGTGTACACACCAACGCATGCAAATGGGTTTCAATTGCCTGACTTAAAAAAAAATAAAGGGGGGGGGGGGGGGATTGTCTCTTACTGGATGGTCAAATGATGATTTGATCTCTGATTGCCATACAGTTTTAGTATTTGATCCCAGAAATGCTAAGGTCTTGATTTGGTGCTCTCTTTCAAATTTCTTCAGCTTCCACACAACCACAGTTATATGAGATTGCTTGTATTCTTATTGTAGTTTTTGATACCCATCTTTATTGGTGATGCTGATGCTGATGCTCTCATAAGCTAAGAATTATATTTCTTGATGTTGCTATACCACTGGGATACCCTCTAAAGAAGATATATACTGTGGAAATTTATCAGAATTGATTCCGTGATCTTTTACATAACACGGAGGGGTTTCCTACGTAAAATCTAGTGTTGTTATTGTGCTTTCTACTGTATCATATTCTGCTATTTGTGGTCTTGATGCCTGATAACTTTGAATATCCTATTTAACTGCACAAAGAGAGGAAAGCTTGGATTGTATTTGCACACCTTGTAGGTGTTTGTGTTCCTTTCCAAAGAGTGGTTAATGGCAAAGGGTCTTTGAATGCTCTGTTGTTTGATCACTGCTAAAACTTACAGAATTAAAGTATTTATCATGCGTAATCTAAATTGGCAATTTTAACACAGGAAACATTAGTAATTTTTTCTTTAATTTTCCCTATAGTTCTGATCTCAAAATCCTTATTTATATGACACTCTTGTTGTCATTTTAGCTTTGGATACAACCTAGCTATTTGGTTAATGTGAGAGGTCAGAACTTTTCACATTATTTCATTCCTTGAGATAAATGTATTTGTACAATGCTTACAGCAAAGAATCCATGCAAACAGACTAGCTTATTTTGAAATTGGAGTCTGTTAGAATATTAACTAAGTGGAAATCACTTAGAATATGACTTGGGTCCCCACTAGATGTCGTTGGTTTTGTTGTGATGCTAAAAATTGACTAGCCCTTTTCTGTTTTGGATTGAATCTTATTGTCTTGTAGATAATGAACCAATAATAAGCAAGCATGGAAACATGCTGACACATCATTACACCAAATCAGTGGGACATTATGAGATAAAGACACACCAAGAACAGAACATATCCAACAGAGCACAGCTGTTGCATGGGCCAGACATCAACCTACAACTCCAATAGATAAACAAGCAACAGTAGCTTGCATCTTGGTTCGTACAAAATATATTCAAAAATTACTCATCAACCTTGGGCGTAGCTGACCCCATGTAGTTGGGAAAAGGCTTAGATGAGTTGAATTGAGTTGAGTGAGTATTCATCAATCTTGGGCAGGCAACCTAATCAACACCACAATAAATACGTAACTTGGGATGGAAATAGACATGAAGAAATATAAGGGCTTCAAATGGGTGAAGCAATATAAGGGAGTCTCCAACAACTTGTCTCTTGGTGTCCCCCACCACCAGGGTGGCTGAAATTAAATTTCGCTGGCTCTGTTCAAGCTCATTCGACAGGGGCTAGTTATGTTATTTGAAAGTTGAAACAATAAGGGTCGCTTCCTTTCAGCTAGTGCTATTACTCCTTCATCTCCATCCTCTGTATCTAAGTTGAGCTCTCTGCTGCATGGCATGGTATCTCCAAGCTCCTCTCTCTCCTCTTCACCAAAGGAATTGTTGCCGAAAGTGATTCAATAACTGTAATGAGTGGGCTCCATAATGGTTCATCGTGCCTTCATCCTTTGAGAGACATGGTCATCATCAAACATGCTTATAGGAAGGGTAATTAGGCGTTGGATGTGTTGACTTCTATGGCGGCATCCTTCTCTCACTCTATGCGCTGGAATGATAGGCCTTCTGATGTGTTACTCCTTAGTCATGAGGCTTCCTTCTCCCCAACAATCGTAGTGTTTTCTTATGATGATAGCTTGTCAAGATAATGTCGTTAACATACAATAATTGATAAGAAATTGTGTAGGAGAGAGGGACCAAATAATTTGAACAGTTCTATGCTGAACCAAGGAGCTTAATATATCCCAGAAATTTAGGCTAGGATGTTGATGAAATCTTTTGGCAAATAACCAAACCTTATACTTGTTGATACACCAATCAAGATTATGCTTGATGCCTTAAAGTCTTATGCACCTGACCACATTCATGCGTAAGGCTTGCACTGGACAAGCCTCCAGGTACCAGTGCCCTGTAATGCAGCAAATTCATTTTCTGCAGCTCTCCATTGGTTTGAATATTTAGGAATTACAAATGTTCTATAGAAAAACTTGCCGATCAAGTTTTTTTCTTTCTTTTTCCAAAAAGGAAAATTCCTCTGTTTCTCATGCCTCTCTCTCTCTCTCTCTCTTTAGAGTTGTCAAACTCTAATAATGCTGTTGTCCATCACTCTAATCCATTATTTTTGAGAAAGTCATAATGGATGGCGTTGATATTATAGGAAAGCCAATGCCAACATTAAGTTTGTTTCTGGTCCACCTTGGAAGATACGGTCATGGTGAAAAGAACAGAAAGGGACGACTAATAGTTTCATTTTATTACAACATTTCATTTGAGAAAGAATAGGAAAAGGCATTTGAAACCAATGTAGGAAGCTCTTTCCTGTAATTTTGAAACAAATGCATAATTTGGTACTGCTCTTGTTTTTTAAAGAAAACTATGGTTCTGATTTAATCAGGAAAATACTTCTCTAATAATTATGATATTAATATTAAAAGAGAAACAACAAAAGCTGGCTTGCTTTTTGTTTAATTTGGTACTGCTCTTGTTTTTTAAAGAAAACTATGGTTCTGATTTAATCAGGAAAATACTTCTCTAATAATTATGATATTAACATTAAAAGAGAAACAACAAAAGCTGGCTTGCTTTTTGTTGTGCATCTGAACAATGCAGAAGATATAAATTGTCTATAGATATTGAGCAATCCTCAATCAGCAAATACTCTGAAAAACTATGCAAAGTTGCCAATTATTCAATTCTTGAGCAGTTATCAAGCCTACAAACTAATAAGGCCAGGTGTGGGGTTATGTCCTTTGCTGGCCTTTCAATCAGTATCAGCATCTAAGATGTCTTGCTCCCCTTCTACTGCTTCACCAACAATGGATCAATAATGCGTCTCCATCCCCTGAAGTCTGGTTCTATGCTAGAGTCAAGTGGCATTCCATTGACGAAGAAATGGGTGTACCGGTCACGCCTCTTGAACACCCATACTAAAAAAACATAAGGCGTGATAGATGTTAGATGCTTCAGAACACATAATGAAACATTTGTAATAAGTTTATGGTCATTCACCTTGAAAGAAATCCTTGTTGCATCATCAGTTCGTGAGTCATTAAAACCAGATTGAAATGCAGCAAGTGAGTTCTTCCCTATGACCTGCACTGCAAGCTTAGACACGCTATGGATTATGGAAGCTCTCGGGATGTGATAAGTTGGCGCATTGTAATATTTCTCCTGTTTGAAGATGGCATTAATTCAGTATGAAAATTCCAATGGTGGATTAAAATCTATTCCTGCTGTCAGTTAAGAATATACTGGTTTTATGATTTCAGCAAGCATGGAGGGGTTCACAAAATAACTATCCAAACAGTTGATCATTGACACACAAGTGAATCCTTTTTTTTCTAAGAGAGAAGACAATCAAATAAGCCATGTAAACAATAACTATAAAACCATGCTTGATCTATATATTACACAAAACTAGTTTGAGTTCTTTGACTAATATCAATTAAGTTCACTAGTGCATTTTGGAGTTGGCAACAAGTGGAGTAACTCATCCAAGTAGCAAGGAATGAATAAAAGGTTGATAAATTTTTCTGAGGCCAGTTATGGCAACAAAGCAAACACTTTAATGATACGTAGTGGTTTTGAAACTAATCAGCACATGGAGTACAGTAAACTACAAGTTTATGCAAACAAATACAACAAAATTTTGTTACTTCTAAACAATAGATCTAGCTATGCCAATAGGAATATATCAGTTAACAATAGAAATTCGGTTTTGCTTCAAAGAAAAAGGGAGTCCAGAAATTGTCAGCTGTGGATTTTAACTGAATAAACAGTAACAAATCTACATTCCTGAATGTGCGAAAATCTATCACATGGTGAAGACATAAAGAGAAGGGTGACAAATGGTGCAATCCATCAACTAAATGTTCCAATCTTGTGGAGCAAGCAGCATTAATTGGTCATAAGAAAATGCATAAGATGGAACCTAAAGCATTACAGGAATAGTACTAAATTGAACCCAAGAAATTGCTATTTTTGAAATGTTAGACACACTTGAAACTAGCCAGATTTCAACTAGTATTTAGAATACATTTTGACCAATGAAAGTTTGCTCACAGGATCAAGAAAGATAGATCAAAGAAACAAGGAATTTTCTTTTAGGTGGAAAGGAGACTAGCCTCATGAAAAAATAGATTGCTTTTTATTAAGTGAAGAGTATACCTTATTAACCCAGTTCATACCACTCTCCCAACATATTTCATATTTATCAGAGCCCTGATTACCAAAATGCTTAAGTATCAAAATTAACAAGCTCAGAAGAGCTTTCTTATGGAAAGAAAAGGAATTAATCAATGGATTCTGTTGCCTAGTCAATTGGAAAATGATTTGTTAGGATGAAAAAGAAGGATAAGCATCAAGAGCCTAAAGAATATGAACACGACCTTGCTTTCCAAGTGGGCATGAAAGTTTTAATACAGATATAAAGGTAGTGTTTGAAATAGGGAATAAGAGGGGATATCCAGAAGATATCCCCTCTTATTTTCAAAAGCCATAACTATAAAGGATAGCTGGGAATAAAGTTAACTAGAGGGATAATTCATGGTTAACCATGGGTTATCCCCTCAATTTATTCCCTAGAAAATGCAGGAATAGCTGGTTATCCCTTCAAATAAGAGTAAAAAAAAGTTATCTTATGGATTTACCCTTTTGCATTTGATATGATCAATGGGATAACCAAGGGATATCCCTAGGAAAAGCTAGGGATAAACTTTATCCCGTACACTTATCCATGAATAATATTTTTTCTATTAAACACTACCTAAGAGAATAATAGCCCATGGATTAGGCAAATATCCAAAAGTTACTATTCGAGATGTCGACTTGCTATGCATGGAAGTAAAAAAGATTGAAAAGCTTTTCCAATATGAAATGATATTTGCAAAGGGCTAGATGCCTTCTAAAACTGCATGACCTTCAGATTTGGGAATGGGATAAATATTAGATTTTGGAAGGAGCTCTGGCACACATCTTTAATTTGAAGATCTCTATGGTCAAATAATAATAAAAGTATGGCCAGTTGCTTTTGTGTGGAGCAGTAGGGTACTACAATAGTAGAGAGTCCGCCTATTAAACCTCCCCAGCTTCTCGAAGTATTAGCAACTTCAATAGTTATAGAACTTCTTACAACCTCTATATCCATCCACTTCGGTGGATGTTACAGTGTGAAAACCTAATAGAGATGGCAGGAACTCATGGACTCTTTCTAATTTATAAATCATTGAGGAGTACTCTTTCTTCTTTCCTTTTTTCTTCTTCCTTGTAATACTCTCTCTTGTAAATAATCCTTTCAATTAAATAATAATTTTATGGGGGAAGCCTTCTCCCTTATTTTCCTTCAAAAAACAATCTTTCTTTTGGGTGAAAGAGGAATAATTAAAAATTCTAAATAACAAAACATAGCTATAGAATATGTACTCTATAATGTTTTCAATTAGAACTTGTACCTGATGCTTGAAGAAAAGCTCCAGCAGGGGATATGTTGAGGATGTATTTAGCGTGTTTGCAATATGAAGTGCACGAGAAGCAATAAAAGCATTGCTGTGGTAACTGCAGTTTTCCACATGGAAAAAAAATTAAAAATAGAACGTATTATGAAGGTTTAATTTTTGAACCCAGAACAAAATCATATTTTGTCTAGTAGTCCACAGCATATTTTTGAGCTTGTCTTGTTTATTCTACATAAATCTTGCTTGTCTGAAATATTTACAGACACTGAAAGCAAAGTTTTGCAAATCAATTTAATTATTACACACATCATGACTGCTTATATGTACAAATGTAGGTCTGCTTTAACCAGGGGAACAAGTGATAATTCCGAGTGTAAGTATGGAGCTCATACTAGTTAGAAAGGTCCATGCGTAGGAAGAATTAACTCTCAAAGAGAAGTTGTTTTAATAAATAGACAGTCAGAATTTTGCGAAAAAAAAGGATGGATGTAAACATGACACACACACACACACACACACGCACAAGCAAGCATATATACATTCTTGGATACTTCTTCCAGCCAGCAAAACTTTGGAGTGCAGAAAAATATGGAGAACTCTCCAAAAGTTCAGAAAGAGTTTGGATGATTAAAATTAGGGGGAAAAAAAGCAAAAAAAAGGCGTCAGATATCACTAATATATTTGCACATTTAAATATGTAGAAAAAAGCATGGATAATGCAAAGACAATAAATGACAGTGACAAACACCGCAACCAAGACCTGCAGACAAAGCCGTTAATTTGTCATCCACGAACGCCTCTCAGTAAGTCAATAATAATTCATTAACAATGCATAAAATTTGTGAACAATAGAAGGATTCTTAATCAATTCATTTATGGAAGAATAACACTAAGAGTACATTTGGTGATCAATTTGGAATTACCTCGGTCCTAATCGTGATGTGATTTGATTTTCAATGATTAAAGATTACCATTAATTTGATTTGATCTTCAACGATTAAAGATTACCACATTTGATATAGTATATCACAATTAATGATCAAGAATCAATGGTAATCTAATATTACTATATTAGTATACGTACGATGAGAATACTAGATTACTAATAAAAAAATCAAAATTATGTCTACTATATTTATATATATACTATAAAATATAATATTATATAATTTATCTAATTATAACATACATTATAATATATAAACTAATATTTTATTATATATACTATATAGATAAATTATTGCCATTATAATATATTTATATGAATAAAAGGTATTTGGTTTATATGTTTTAATTCAAGACCATCGCAAGACGGTGATTTTGGATCATCACCCTTGAGAATGATTATAAGATGGTCCTCTTGGAAGGTGATTTTATGAGATAAGTGATATTGGATCATTGTCACTTAGGATCTTTTTGATGCAACCAATAAAAATGATTTTATCATCATTTCATGAAAGGTGGTTGATTCTAGATAGATCATCTCATACCAAATAACACCTAATGTTTGCTGAACAAAAGAAAATATCAAGAACAACTGAAGAATTCTCACTTTACATGATGCATCATGAAAGAGACTGCGTTCAGATCGAGAGATCAGGAAAAAATAGAAGAAAGAGAATCAGAAAGACTTGATTGGTTGGACAAATGAGATGAGAGATGAAAGCAGGCAGATTCTGAAAGAAGAGAAAGGGACCTCTCTTCTCATTTCCACCCCTTAATGCAGAAAGACTTGATTGGTTGTTCAAATGAGATGAGAGATGAAAGTGGAAAGGTTCAGAAGGAAGAGAAAGGGACTTCTCTTCTGATTTCCACTCCCTTCTCAAATTCACCTCTCTTCCTTTCACCTAAAAGAAGAGAATATTGATGCAGGAAAAAGCCAAAAGAATAGTTAAAATAACATTGATTGATACGAAGTTCTACAAAACCATCTCTGTGGGAAACTAAAGGCCATTCAGGACATAACTGGACGTCACTGAAAATGAAAGGCAAAAAGGAAACAGGAGGGGACAAAAAGTAAAGAAAAGAAAAGACAATGGAGGAAGCACCATACGATTAAGACAACCCAACAAACAGAGGGGACTCACGGTAGAGGGAAGGGTGGACTACGACAGAGAGCCTGGAGGAGTAGTGCTGGACAGCATTCTTTAGATGAGGCCATGATTCCCGGCTATAGGGCAAAAAGGATCGAAGAAGGCCTCCACCACCACCGAGTGCCCCCAGACCGGAGCTCTTTTGTAGACAAACCCATCAACCTTGGCTGGTATTGGCAACTGCGCCTCAGCAACATGAGACCAACCACAGGAGAGCAAGAAAACTACCAAGAAAAACAACCCTAGAGGTGGTACCGCAGCCCTCTCCATCTTTGTCTCTTTCTGTCTCTCTACTGCTCAATAAAAAGAGATGAGTTTTATAAAGGACAGGAGGGACGTGCTTACAAAAAAAAAAAAAGTTTTTATAAGGAATGGCAGCCGTGAGGTGGAGGTGATATTCTTACAAGGAAAGAGGGCTGTGCTGGATTTTACAAGGATTGGCAGCTGTGAGGTGAGATTAGTTGCACTACAGCGGAATTGGTGGATGCCACCTCATCAGCACCAGATGGTTTGATTGTTCCGTTCCACTGTTTTTAAGGAGAGAATCGCTCTCTAGAATCAAACGAGATCTGTCAATATTTATTCAAATGCTTGAAATGGGCCATAAACTTTCGAAAACAATGAAGAAACAATGCATGCGTTTTGCTTCTTATTATTTTTAAATTTTGTAGGCGGGGACGAGCCAGTCCCACCTTAATATTTGACGCAGATGAAAACACGAATATTGTGCGAGTGGTGCGAGAAAAAGAGCGGCGTCAAAATTAATGATGAAGATAACTGACGGAGATCCGCCTCGATGGCGAGATCCTTTCGCTCTCAGCTTGGGATCTGATTTTTTCTTAGCCTCGACCTTGAGCTTCCGTCTTGAACTTGATTTCGAGCCGTCATCTCAGCCTTGGCCTTGAGCCGCTGCTTCGATCATGCGGGCTACGTGCATGGGTTCCAGCCATGCACATCTCAAGCTCTCCCTCGGTCATGCACATCCCAATCTCTCCCTTGACCAAGCAAGTTGCCGAGCTTCCCTTGGCCTCGGCCTCGGACTTGTTTCCCTCGGCACTCGGCTCTTTCCCTTAGCCTCGACACCAGGCGCCAAAGCCCCCCTCGGCCTCAGCTCCCAACATCGAGCTCCAGTCGGCCTCGGCTGCCCCTTTGGCCTCGTACGGCCTCAGACTTCTCCCTCGGCACTCGGCTATCCCCTTGGCCTCGTACGGCCTCGGCCTCGGCCTCAGCTCCCAGCACTGAGCTCCCCTCGGCACTCGACTTCCGCCTCGACCTTGGCCTCGCATGGCCTTGGCTTCAGCTCCCAGCACCGAGCTCCCCTCGGCACTCGGCTTCTGCCTCAGCCTTGGCCTCGAGCCACCGCCTCAGCCATGCGGGCTACGTGCATGGGTCCCGGCCTCAGCTCCCAGCACCAGCTCCAGTCGGCCTCGGCTGCCCCTCTCGGTCTCGTACGGCCTCGGCCTCGGCTCTTCCACTCGGCCTCGGCCTCAGCTCCCAGCACCGAGCTCTCCTTGGCACTCGGCTGCCCCCCTCGGCCTAGTACGACCTCGGCCTCGACTCTTCCAGTCGGCCCCGGCCTCAGCTCCCAGCACCGAGCTACCCACAACACTTGGTGTCGGCCCCTTCCCTCAGCCTCGGCCAGCCTCAGTGCTCGACCATCTCAGCCTCGGCCACCATGAATAGTGCCAAGCAGATGAACAGTGCCATGACTGTAAAAAGGCGACGTGGGGCCGTAACGGTCGGCCACGCCCTGCAGCAGCCTGCGACAGCTGTTCAAACCAAAATAGCACCTGCCAACCAGCTGCAGCCACCCACTTTGACAGGACTTGACCTGTAGCCCTGACAAGCTTTGCCATTGCTGCCATCATCTTAAATGCTTTGACAAGTGGCAGCACCCCAAGTCTCACAGGCATCAGCTCTGACACTTTACCCATCAAAGTCATCATTATGGAGTCTCAACCACTCAAGCCAGACAAACTCTAAGCATCTATAAAATGGGTAAGAGGGACCCCGACCAGCTAACAAACTCATTATACTCCTAAACGCTCATTCTTGCTCATAGAGATCACGGCTCTAAGCCTCTCTCTTCTTCTCTCTTTCGAGCTTCCTCAAGCTCACGACTGTTGCCTAGAGCACTTGAGCGTCGGAGGGTTCCTGTCGGAATCTTTGGCCTTCGGGACTTGTTTGTAGGCCCATAGGTGCAAAAAACTCATTGAAGGATCCCGGGCTCGCTGGAAGAGGCGATCGAATGCTCACGGACATTTGAAGATTGGCATCAACAAATAATATAAAAAGCAATCTTCCTATATTCGGCCTGTTGCTTTCCAATCTCGAAAGCATTCTCTCACTCACAGTAATAATATATAAATATATCAAAAATCTTAATTTTGTAGTGGTATATATATACATTGATAGAAAAAAAAATGACAGAGTTCTGATGATTCTCAATTTTTTAGGGCTTCCACTTACTTTAGAGGGTATACTTGTCTTCGGCTCATTTAACTGAGCAAGTGCAATGCATTAAAAGTTTCGATGGTCCGCTGGTGTGACCATATTATATATTCTAGAAAGAGTCTTTGACTCAAGATGATTGCTTAGCTACTGCATGTGTATTCAATTTTCTTTTCCTTGAAGAGGGGAGGGAAAAAAAAAATCTTGAGGGAAATGTGCCATTAAAAAATAATCTTGACAACAAAATCTTAATAAATTATTAATAAAAAACAATGCATAAGAGGTTTGAAATACAGAAAACTTGATTTAGCCCATAAGATAGTTTAGTCACTTAATTATCAAACCACGGTTTCTTTTTCTTCTGTTTATAGATTTTTATTGCATAGCTATAAAATCAGACCCTTTTGTTGGTCAGATGTTTGCATTTTTATTTTCAAATCTGATTTGAATGAATTAACAACCAAACATCGACAAATCCCTCGTTGCAAGTCTTGTATGACAAAGCCTGCTTGAAAATGATGCCCTTGCAAACGTTTCAATATGAATGAACTTATCAACAGCACAGATTAGCTGCCTACCTCTGCAAGTATAAAATTTATGATGAAAAAAATGAACCCAAGAAATTGCTACTTTAGTGTAACCATATTGCTGCTCTGAAATGCTAGAGACCCTTGAAACTAGCCAAATTTCCACTAGTAGATAGAATGCATTATGAACAATGAAACTTCGCTTGTAGAATCAAGAAAGGTAGATCAAAGGAACATTAAATTTCCTTTCGGGTGAAAGAGAAATAATAAAAAATTCTGAAAAACAAACTGTAAATATTCAATCCGTACTCTATAATGTTTTCAATTAGAACTTGTACCTGATATGCTTGGAGAAAAGCTCCAGCAGGGTATATGCTGAGGATGTATTTAACTTGTTTGCAATATGAAGAGCATGGGAAGCAATAAAAGCATTACTATGGCAACCGCAGATTTCCATAATAAAATAAAATAAAATTAGAAATATATAAATCTAGATCTTTTGGCATTTGAGTAGAGATCTTTTGAGTGTAGTCAAATTAAGCATGCATATTTTATTTGTATATATATATATATATATAAAGATTGATGATATAAAATTAAGATGGGAAAGACTTTAGGAAGAATTTAATAAAAAAATAATACATCAAAGATCATTAATATATTATGTATTTAATCATGCAGAAAAGGCAAAGACAATAAACAACAGTGACAAACACCACAATCAACAACTACAGACAAGGCCACTATTTTGTCATCCATGAATATTTCTTAATAAGCCAAGAGGAATTCATTAATAACACATAAAACACCATTAGTAGAAGGATTCTTAATTAGCTCATTTACGGGAGAACAACACTAAGGATTATTCAACAAAAAATATATTACTAACAGCTGAAGAATTTTCAGTAATTTGGTGGATTAATTACTAATTTCTTTCTATTTTAATGATACAGCATACTTAGTTCAACTCACTAACCATATATTTTACATATGGTTTCACTCAGGTTTCGCTTACTTGGAAAGCACCATGAAAGTCACTGTATTGATTGAGAGAATAGGAAAGAAAAGGAGAGAGAGAGAGAGAGAGAGAGAGAGAGAGAGAATCGGAAAGACCAGTCAAATGAAATCATTTAAAGACAGAAAGAAGAGAAAAGGACTTTCTCTACTCATTTCCACTCCTCTTTCAATTTCTCCTCTCTTCCTTTCCAGATACAATTAGGAGACCAAAGATAAACAATGGAGGAAGAATCATACAGTTAAGATAACTCCAACCAGGAGCAAGGCTAAACAAATTGGCAGAGAGTATTGCAAGATAGAAACATAGCATCATGACATGAACCCAACAAAGAGAGAGACTTACGGCAGAGGAAAGGTGTGGACTACGAGCGAGAGCCGAGAGGAGTAGTACTTGAGAGCCTTCTTTAGAGGAGGCCATGAGTCCCGGCTATCCGGGCACAGAGGATCGAAGAAGGCCTCCACCACCACGGATTGCCCCCAGACCGGAGCTTCTTTGTAGACAAACCCATCAATCTTGGGTGGTATTGGCAACTGTGCCACACCAACATGAGACCAGCCACAGAAGAGGAGCAAGAAAAACAACACTAGCGATGGAACCATAACTCCTTCCATCTTTCTCACTTTGTTTCTCTACCATTAATGCAGTAGCATGGAAGGGGCTGCGATGGTTTTTATAAGTCAGCTGGAGGTTGCGATATGAGTGGCGGAAAAGAATGATTCGTGGTGGAAAACGAGGTCGCTGCGGACTAAGTTGGTCCGCCTGACAAGGACAGGCAGCCGTCAGTGGTGACTGCCGAGTGGAAAAAATAAAAAGATAAGGCCTGAGCAAGTCACCATTCTCGGACTGTTCGATCGTCCCTTTGCTGGAAGGTGTGGCTGGCTCCAACATCAGCAAGGTTTGATCGTTTATCCTGTGCCATTGTTTTTAAGGAGAAAAAGGAGAAAATCTCCCTCCATAATTGCAAGCGATATACGTCAAGGCTCCGGAGGGTGAAGTCTTTTTTTGTTTTGTTTTTTTTGTTCAAAAAGTTGATCAACCTTTTTATGAACCAACTGGCTTTTTTTTTTTTCTGAAAAAAACCGGATGAATAAATTAAATTTTCATAGATATAATTTATTTATAAAATGAGAAAAAATACTATTCAAAGAGATGAATAAATTGATTTTTTGTTGACCATGTAAATTTTTTCTTCTAGGTTTACAAGATATCTTTGCACACTTATATTTTTTTTTTTGCTCTTTTTATATACAACAAACTTTAATCTACGTAGCACTATTGTAATTTCTATTTAATTTCTAGCCAAAAGTCAATAGATGTTACTTTCTAGCTCCATCAATATCTTCTTGGCCTTTGATCGTTCTTCAGTGCTATCATGAGTTTTGGATTTGACCTAACCCAATCGGTATTTAAAGACGGATTGGATTGGATTGAATTTAAAAATTAAATTTGATCTAAATTTTGAGTTCAATTCGAATCTTATACATTTTAACCAAACTCGACCTAAACCTAACTTATCCTGATCCATAAATCTTAACTATATAAATATTATTTTCCTTTATACCAAATATTTTTATAAATTTATTGAATAAACTCTAATTTAAATCATTCTCCTTTTCATCCTAACAATTAGATCTCTTTCTATATTTTTTCTTTAATTATACTTAAATATTTAAATTTTATCATATATTTTAGTAAATTCTTATTAATAATATCTTTAAGTATATCAACAAATATTTTAGATATTATAATTCATAAACTTAAGGAAAATCATTTACTTGGATCAAATAAAAATTTAAATTTAAGTTGATTCTTTTTAATCTCATTTAATTTTTTTAGTGAATTTATATTTTATTATCAATTATCATATTTTAGTAATAAAATACAGTTACATGTTTGACTCAAATGTAATATTTTATATTGAATCCAAATAAATCCGAATGGTCCATTGGGTCTAAAATTCTTTCTATAAAACTAACTCGATCAAATCCACTCAACAAATGATTTGGATCTGGGTTTAAAATTAATATTTGAATATAAATTTAGGTTGAATCGAGATCAAGCATGAT
The DNA here is from genome assembly GCA_900491605.1 of Calamus simplicifolius. Lineage (NCBI taxonomy): Eukaryota > Viridiplantae > Streptophyta > Magnoliopsida > Arecales > Arecaceae > Calamus > Calamus simplicifolius. Next base: position 25,665 of record UESW01004847.1, read on the forward strand.
CCAATCTAACCCGATTGCAGCCCTACTTCCAGGATTGCATGAAGAGATATTATGCATAGGGTTGCAAATGGATCAAGTTGAGAACACTTGCTTAAAAAAAATGTAGATTTTGGACAATGCCTCCAAAAAACTAGCCTAATCTTTGATTCATACATAGTTTTTTTTTAATTATTTTTTAAAATTTTTTAAGGCAATGAAGGGCAAGGCTTACCTAAAGACACCAAAAGATTAAATGGAATGTGAGGAGGGAAAAGTAAATAATATATAAATTACTCTTCCAAGAATCCATCGCTATTTCCTAATCTTGAAATTACTCTACTATTTTTTCATATAATATATGCATTTTCTCACCCCCTACTTGTTGATATTTTGAAAATGATAAAATTTAAGTGTACAACCATAACTCTTAATAAGTGGGAAACATTTTTTATCATTTTTTATTAAAGTAATGGAGTGTAAAATTGTAAATATGTCATTTGTTAAGGGAAGAACTTGATGGTAAATATCTAACAAATTATATTTAATTTTTATCACTTTGAAAATGCTCGGAATACCTAAATTATCTCATCATCTACCTGCAAATACTTAAGAAATATTTTAAATCCTCTTGCAATCAAAATCCCAGGATATGTATTAGAAAGAAATAGTGTCTCACTGATATGTTAAATTAAAATATTTCAAATCGCCCACTACAATCAAAATTTTTAAAAAAAAATATTTTGAAGGAAACGGTTTTATAATTAAATAATTGTAGAACTAAGTGTAGAGAAGTGGAAAGCAAATAATTTCACGATGATGTTTTTGAAAATATTCCAAATAACATGCAATTACAATTTTGAGGAATATTTTGGACGAAATAGTGTTCTGATCAAATAATTTTGAAAATGGAGTATATAAGTTTGGAAAAAAATTATAGGTGACTAGGAATCAACTTTAGGGAAACATATATAAATGATTAAATCCAAATCAGGAATTATTTTGATAACCAAATATAGATGGGCTAAGATCAAAATATAGACAAGTAAATCAAATGAAGGAAGGATTTTGAAGACCAAATATAGGCAATATATAACAAATTTAGGAAATACTTGAAAGGAAAAATGGTCACATAATCAAATAATAAGAAAATTTTAATATACATATAAGGAATTAACATTTAATACTTCTTTAAATTTTTATTAGACTTTAATACATCTCTCATGTTCTCCTATTTCTATTCCTGCGTGGTACTCCTACCAAACAACTCTCAAGACTCACCTTCTCTTTGCACTACTCCAATACTATTTAGTCCACCCTCTCTCTCTCTCTCTATTGATATAATATAGCTCTTAATTTGTAAGGACTTATTAACTATCTATATATTGTTAGCTCATAAATATATACATATACTCCCATGCTTTGTTAAGCCCTATTAATATTTTCATATTTATTTATTTTATTTGATATATTTTTATTACATATTTTGAGTTTATTTATCATAATTATTATTTTGAGTTTGTTTATTACATATTTTGAGTTTATCTATTATAATTATTATTTTTGTTTAGTTATATTAGTTAGTGATAATTAATATAAGGTCATATCCACTCTCCCTCTAGAAGGATCAAGGGTTTAATCCTAGCAGTAGATGACAGGGATTTTATATGAAGGTTTGATTCTATTGATTATGATCTATGTTGCAAAAACAATTTAAATCCAAAATCATGTCTTTGAAGGTTATAGTCTTATGCATCAAGTAATCTAAAGGGATAATTATATAGAAATATATGAACTTATATAAGATTTTCAATTAAGTCCTCATACTTTTTTATTTAACTATATTAATTCATAAAATTTATTCAATCAGGCATATTTTTGATAGCCCCAATGGCATCTTAATGGCGTCTTAATGAATCATAAAAATTATGCAGGTCTGCATTAATATATTGAGTCAATGATAATCTCATCATCAGCTTTTGCCCATCTATGTTATAAATAATCCAATGATGCATATGTTTTGGCCTTCTCCTTTCCCTTTATCAACCAATCTTTTTGTTTGAGCCAGCCTCAATCATTAGTCATATACCATCATGCATTTGTAAAAAAAAATAAAAAAGCTTATGAATTTGTAATAAGTTATATAAAAAATTATAACTTAATTATACTTATGAACATTTTTAGTTAGATCTGATTAAATATAAATTGGAAAGATGAAGTTCATATATAAATAATTTCATTATATTTAGGATGCTTAAATAAGTCCATATATAAATAATTCGATATAGTAGACAAAATCTAGTAGCTTTAGGATGCTTATGTACCTAAAATCATTTGATTTAGAGATTTCTAACTCAATCATTAAATGATCAAAAAACTAAACAATCTAAAAATGTAAAAAAATTTAATTAATTAATTTTTAATCTCTCAAACATGAACATAAGAAACATCTTGTTAGATGATGTAGGCAAGTAGTTTGTATAATCCTAAAATCTAATAGTAACTCATGAAAGAAAAATCTATTAAAATTTTATTAAAGATAAGTTAGATCCTCTCCTTGCCCGAAGGCCCGGAGCCTAACGGCTGTTTGCGACGCAATCGCCGTTTGAAATTGCGAACGGTCGGTTCTTCTGGTTCAGAGCAACGGCTAGTTCTAGGCCCGTTGTTCGCGTTTCACGAGGCACTGTCGCTCCTGCCCGAGTCCTGAAGAAGGTGCCTGCGAGCAGAAGAGGCGGCCAATTTCTTTCAAGAAAAAATAGGGAAAAGAAAGTGGGAGAGAGCCAGTGAGGAGAGGTGGAGGAGGAAATGGTTTAGGGAAGGAGAGAAGGAAGAAGAAGGCTGGCGACTGAATTCTGGGAAAGAGACAAGCTTGCAATTCTAGCACCACGAGGCCAGCATATTTCTTTTCTTTCTTGCCTCTCTAATTTTGAGTTTCTGGTTCTTTTGTTTCTTATTTTTGCTTCGCTTTATTCTAATTTAACTCAGCCCTGTTTCACCTCTGTTATTGTTAACTTGCTCAATTGATTCCATTTTCACTCTTGATGATCGATGTGAAGGAGATTATGGTTTAGGGAATGAGAGAGCGAACAAGAAGGCTGGCGATTGAATTCTGGGAAAGAGACAAGCCTGCAATTATCGTGGTAGCACCACGAGACCAGTATATTTATTTTCTTTCTTGTCTCTCTAATTTTGAGTTTTTGGTTCTTTTCTTTCTTATTTTTGCTTCGCTTTAGTCTAATTTAACTCAGCTCTGTTTCATCTCTGGTATTGTTACCTTGCTCAATTGATTCCATTCTCTTTTGATGATCGATGTTCTACCCTGTGCTTGTTTCTTTTCGTTTTCTTTACTTGTTTGCTAATCAAAAGAATTCAAATGAGGGGGTTTTTTTGTCTGCCAGATGAAAGGAAGTTCAAAATTTAGAGAACTGAGCAATAGCCTAGCTGTCACAATCCCACTCCAAGTGCGGGGTAGCTCGAGGTTCAAAATTTGGAAGAGTTTCTTCGAGTATTTAGACCTTCGGTTATTTCACTGACCAATCGCGTTGAACTTCCTCCCTTTTCCTGGAAATTTGAACGCACCTCACGCGTTTGTGATAACGACCGGCTTACATTTAGTTGCTTTCTGCCTGCCTAACCTTGAGTGGAATCTTGATTTGTGGTATGAAATCTCCAACTCGTTACGTGATACCCTGTTTTGCAAACAGATTTCTGTATCTATAAATCAAATATTAAGCCCAACTTTCTATCTTGAATAGCTCAGAGCAGAGGAAGCAGATTCATGTAGTCGACCCATGTAGTTGGGAAAAGGCTTAGATGAGTTGAGTTTAAGGCCGACTTTCTCATTTATTTCTCTTCTCATAGTGTGTATCGTTCCTAACTTTCGACCATTACCTTCCTTTTTCTAATAATTTTCTAGCACCTTCGACTGGCTATGTTTTGCTTCCTAACAAACTGTAACCAACTCTTGAAACAACCCCTCTTGAAATCCTTTTCTATCCTCAGAAATTTCTAGACCCAAGTTCATAACAGAATAATGTAGTAATAATGGTCTATAAAAGGGAACTTGATCAAGTTCAAGAGATAGAACCAGAACCCATTCATTTCTTCCACCTCCCTCTTCTTTGCAAAAATCCATCTCCACTAGACTTGGGCATTGAGCCGTGCCGGGCCCAGCCCAGGCCCATCGGGCCATAGACTAAACGGGCTATGCCTAGCTCAGCCTGTTACTAAACGGGCATGGCCCGCTTAATCTGAAATCCAAGCTCGGCACGACCTTAGGCCCATGGGATGGCGGGTCATGCCAAGCACGACCCGTTTGGCCCATAGCGGCTAGAAACAGCTTTTTTGGCTTTTTACTATTTTGACCCTCCCAACAATCATAAAATGGCTAATTTGAGGGGTATTTTGGAAAAATAATGTTTTGGACTCCTATAAAAATTCCTTTCCTTCCCTATTCTCATCATATCAAACCAACTCTTCTCTCCTTCTCTACTATTACTATTTCTCTCTTCTAGCAATATTTAGCAAGTGCTCTAGGCTTCTAGCAATTTGATTTTTAGTTTGCATTTAGCAAGTGTTTAAGTGCTACACAAGAGGAGGTTCTTGTTGAGAAGTTAGAAGTACAAGAGAAAGAGAAGGTAACTTCTTGTTCAGAGCACAAGAGGAAGCTGACAAATCTCGGCTCTATCTCTGGTCCTATACTCAATTCCTCCTTGTGGTTAGTTTTTATTTTTTGCATTCATCAATTTAGATATGACATCTTATGATGAAAGTCATTTTGGCATTCCTCCTATTTCTGAGAAAGAAGAAACTAATCCCTAAGTTTCTAATTTCCTCTAAAACCAGTGAATCGAGTGAAGGTCAAACCTCTTCTCGTAAGAGGATTAGTGATGTATGGAATGAATTTGATAGAATTATAGTTGATGAAGTCTAGAAAGCAAAATGTAAAAAATGTGTCAAACTTTATAGTTGTAGTAGTAGGGGGAATAGGCCATTTAAAAAGACATCAAGAGAATCATAGGATGCATGATTCTCATCTTCAAAGTACCCTTAATATACAAAAGGATCACTTGTAAGTAATTTTGTATATAATCATGAAAATTAAAGAAAATTACTTATAAAATGAATAGTTAAGGATGAATTATCTTTTAGTTTATGTGAATCTTTTAATTTTGAAGAATATGTTCAATTAACCCTATAACCTGCTTACAAAAGAACTAGTAGGCGTATATTTTGAAGAGTAGCTATGACTAACTTTTTAGCAATGAGACAATGTTTAATTGAAACTCTCTCTATTTTAAATGCAAAAGTTTTATTAACTTCTGATATTTGATCAGCATCTGTAGGTAGTAATTGTTTTATTGTATTACTGCTTATTATATTGATAATGATTGGCAATTAAATAAATATATTCTTGCTTTTTGTACTTTTGATTTTTCATATTTTGGGCAACAAATTTTAAATGCTATTTATCAAACTGCATGTTCATATAATATTAATGATAAAATCATGTTTATTACTTTTGATAATGCATCTAATAATAATTCTGTTATTGCATTATTGAAGGACTCATTGCATCCCATGTTAAATGAAAATTTATTGCATATTAGATATGCATATCATATCTTAAATCTTTTTGTTCAAGCTGGCATAGGCATGATTCAAGATATAATTTTAAAAATTAGAAATGCAGTTTCTTTTATTCATGCTTCAAGATCAAGACTTCAAGAATTTAAGCAACTATGTATAGATCATGGTAAATATTTTAAAAAATTTAAACTTGATGTAATTACTTATTGGAACTCAATATATAGCATGATACATGATGTATACCAATATAAAAACTTATTAAGTGTATATATTAATGATCGTGGATTGGTAAAATTTTGAAAGATTTTTTTTGGTTAGTTTGTATAATGCTACTAATATTCTTTCTGGTATTTATTATCTAACTTCATGTTCATTTTTACAACAAGCATATATGATTAGTCAAAAATTTGCAGAACATAGATATGATGTTTTAATTCCTATTAATGAACAAATGAAATCTAAATAGAATGAGTATTGGGACAAGATATGTCCTATGCATAACTTAGCTGTTGTATTTGATCCAAGAGTTAAATTGAGTGGCGTACTAATTTTACTTGATGCATATTGTGAAAATATGATTCAAGATCCTGAACCTGCTAAAATTGAGGTAACACAGCTTCTTTATGATATTTATGCTTTATATGATGAAAAGATTTGTGGATCTAGATTACCTGCATAAACTCTATTTCTTCTTCTAGTAGTTCTCGTTCGTCATATATTTTTTCATTCATTACACAGAGAAAATGATCTCTAATGAAATGATGTCTAATTTCTATATGTTTTGTCCTAGAGTTTTAGATAGGATTTCATTCATTACCCGCATCAGCTTGTTCCGATCTTTCTACTCCCTCCGGGCCCAAAAGGGTTGGTGGCTGTTCCAGCCCCACCCAATAGGGTCCTAAAGCTCCTTCTCCCTTCGTCGATTAAGGGATGGAAATCCCGCTTCTTCTTTGCCAATGTCGATCAAGTCCGACCCCAGTGGGGAGACCCGACCTCCGGGGGAATGCCGTCGCGATCCAGCCTGGGGACCGGGAGGCATTGGGATTACTGCTAGCCACCGAGATTCCCCGATACACTCTGCTGCTATCGGAGGACAACCTGGAGTCGGCGGGCCTCATCTCCCACCGGGGTAAGCCTTCTCCACCCTTAGCCAAAAACTCCGCTCCTTTGCCCCTCTCCTTCTCTCCCCTTTTTCTCTTTTTTTTTATTTTTAAATTTCGTTCTGAACACCCAACTTATATCATGCAGCGATGAAGATACCGGCGGCAAAGCTGTTGAGAGCCGCCTCCAAGAAAGGGCCCAGGAAGGGCCATCCGGAGGTCAGCAGGCCCCAGCCCCGAAGCGCCCGACGGTCCGTGCCTCCCCTCCGGCACAAGTCTCCCCACCCCCGGCTCCGCAAAATGTTCCGGTTGTCCGGAGGTCGACCTCACAGTCGACACTCCTCCAGAGGTGGGAACGGCCGCGGGAGCCGCCGCTGGAGAACCAGTCGCGAGGGAGTCCATACCGGCTGAAGAACTCCCGGCTCCTGGGGGATCGACCCCACCTGACGCCACCAGGGACTGGGGGGAGGGACCGTCTGGCCCGCAAGTCCACCCTCCGAGGGGTCGCCCAGAGGTGGCCCGCGCAGGGAACCGGGGACAACCGAGATGGCGGAGGAAGGCGAGGACGAGCCTGGGCCGCCCCGAAACTCCCTGGATGACGGCCGCTGGGCTGACCAAGTCCTGGGCCCAATCTTTGATCCTAGGATCATCGAGGACCTCAGCCACCAGAGAGCGGGCGCGTTCTTTCGGGACTCTTATGCCGCCGTCGTCAGGGTAAGCGATCTTCTTGCCTCTTACCTTTTGTTTTATATATATACATTTTACCTCGCTGACCTGGGGCTCACACGTGCAGATCGCGCACTCCCTAAAGGCCGCCGGGGAGGTAATTCACGGAGGGAAAAATCTTCTGCGGGAGATGCAGAAAGAGGTTGAGGAGGCCCAGCGCCGTGCGGAGGCGGCGAGAAGGCGCTGGAGTCGGTCAAAGACACCTGTGCGAGCGAGGTGAAGGCCGCCCAGAGCCGGGCGGAGATTGAAGCCGATCGTGCACGCGCAGCGCTCTCTCAAATGACGGAGGCTGTGAGCGCTGTCATGGCCAGAGACATGCACATCACTGAGTTAACCTCAGCTCTCCGGAGGCTGAAAATTGAGCGGGCGCGGCGGGAAGAGGCAAGAGCGGCGAGGAGGAAACCTGCCGGTGCGAGGAGGAAGTAAGCCGCGCTCGGGAGGCTGAAAGGATCGCAGCGGAGGAGGCAAGAACGGCGAGGGAAGAAACCTGCCGGTGCGAGGAGGAGGTAAGCCGCGCTCGGGAGGCTGAAAGGATCGCGGCGGAAGCCCTTGCCGCAGAGAAAACCCGAGCCGCTAGGCTTATAGAGGAATACAAAGCGTCCGGGCGCTTCGCAGACGATCTGGCCGAAGCTTCGGCAGCTGTATTTCTTGACGGGTTCCAGCACGGCAAAGAGAAGGTGGCCAGAGACCTGAACTTCCCCCGGGCCCTGGAGGTTGAATTGGAGCGGTTGTCAGACTTGGCCCCTTCTGATGATGAGCCCGCACCGGCAGAGCCGTGAGCTCGCACTTGTGATTTTGCTTTTTTCCCTCCTTGTTTTTGTAAGCCCGACAACGTCGGCCTTTTGTAATCTCTTTCAATTAATGTAAACACTCTTCAAAATGCCTTCCGAACTGTCATTGACTTCATCGATTGATATGTAGTCTTATCACCTCATTAGTTCTGATAGTTTCAGGAGGTAACTCCCCACCCGAGCTATCCCGTCCCAGCTGTTTAAACCCAAAAGTTAGAGCTAGGGAGGGTAGAATTCTCGGAGCGGAAACGCCGCCGGTCAGAGGTTAGGTAGGTAGGCTCCTTGGGGCTATTGGCACAACGCCTGACCAGCAGGACTGTGCTGTCGGGTGTCGGGTCCTGGTTGTGAAGAGCCGGTGGTGCACCGCTCCGCCAGCGACTCACTGGGCTTGATGCCTGGCTAGTGCAGGGCTTTGAGTGCCGACGGGGTGCCGGGCTTTTGTTGTTGAGAGCAGTGGCACACTGCTCTGCCAGTGGTACACTGGGCTTTATGCCTGGCTAGTGCAGGGCTTTGAGTGCCGACGGGGTGCCGGGCTTTTGTTGTTGAGAGCCAGTGGCACACTGCTCTGCCAGTGGTACACTGGGCTTTATGCCTGGCTAGCGCAGGGCTTTGAGTGCCGACGGGGTGCCGGCTTTTGTTGTTGAGAGCCAGTGGCACACTGCTCTGCCAGTGGTACACTGGGCTTTATGCCTGGCTAGTGCAGGGCTTTGAGTGCCGACGGGGTGCCGGGCTTTTGTTGTTGAGAGCCAGTGGCACACTGCTCTGCCAGTGGTACACTAGGCTTTATGCCTGGCTAGTGCAGGGCTTTGAGTGCCGACGGGGTGCCGGGCTTTTGTTGTTGAGAGCCAGTGGCACACTGCTCTGCCAGTGGTACACTGGGCTTTATGCCTGGCTAGTGCAGGGCTTTGAGTGCCGACGGGGTGCCGGGCTTTTGTTGTTGAGAGCCAGTGGCACACTGCTCTGCCAGTGGTACACTGGGCTTTATGCCTGGCTAGTGCAGGGCTTTGAGTGCCGATGGGGGGTGCCGGGCTTTTGTTGTTGAGAGCCAGTGGCACACTGCTCTGCCAGTGGTACACTGGGCTTTATGCCTGGCTAGTGCAGGGCTTTGAGTGCCGACGGGGTGCCGGGCTTTTGTTGTTGAGAGCCAGTGGCACACTGCTCTGCCAGTGGTACACTGGGCTTTATGCCTGGCTAGTGCAGGGCTTTGAGTGCCGACGGGGTGCCGGGCTTTTGTTGTTGAGAGCCAGTGGCACACTGCTCTGCCAGTGGTACACTGGGCTTTATGCCTGGCTAGTGCAGGGCTTTGAGTGCCGACGGGGTGCCGGGCTTTTGTTGTTGAGAGCCAGTGGCACACTGCTCTGCCAGTGGTACACTGGGCTTTATGCCTGGCTAGTGCAGGGCTTTGAGTGCCGACGGGGTGCCGGGCTTGCTGTGAAGATTTAAGTAGCTAACATCGAATCTCGTTAATATTGAACAAGGGGAAAACCCAAGTGAACACAGGGATGATACTTAACATGAAAGGAGGAATACATTACTGATAATACCGACGGAGATTATCCGCATTCCATGTCCTAGGGAGCGGCGTCCCATTAAGTTCTTCAATTTTATAAGCTCCGTGACGGAGCGTCTCGGTGATCCGGTAAGGCCCCTCCCAGTTTGGGCTAACTTGCCTCCCTCAGCTGGCTTCGAGACCTCGGCCCGTCGAAGGACCAGGTCTCCCGGCAGGAACGTCCGGGGACGCACGCGAGCGTTGTAGTATTTCGCGGCCCGTTGTCGGTAGGCTGCCATCCGAAGCTGTGCCCGATCTCGCACCTCCTCCACTAGGTCGAGGTTGGCACGCAGTTGGTCAGGGTTACCTTCCTCGCTATAGGCCTCCACCCGGGGGCTGGGTGCACCGATCTCCACAGGAATAACAGCTTCAGAGCCAAAGACTAAGCTGAACGGCGTTTCACCAGTGGGGGCTCCCGGCGTTGTATGATAGGCCCATAGTACGTTGGGGAGCTCCTCCATCCATCGCCCCTTGCAGCCATCTAGTCGAGATCTCAACCCTTGGAGAATGATCCGGTTTGTCACTTCAGCTGCCCCATTGGTTTGAGGATGCCCGACGGAAGTGAACCTCTGACAGATACCCAGCTGGAGCAGAACTCCCGGAAAGGCGCATTGTCAAACTACCGGCCATTATCAGTGACTAGTGTGCGCGGCAGTCCGAACCGACATATGATTGACTTCAGAAGAAAGATCTCACTTTGCTTTCGGTAATCTTGGCCAGAGCCTCGGCTTCAACCCACTTGGTGAAGTGATCCACCGCTACCAAGAGGAACTTCCGCTGCCCAGAGGCCGGGGGAAATGGCCCTAGGATATCCATGCCCCACTGAGCGAAGGGCCAAGGTGCTACCAAGGGGGTCAGGTGAGACGTCGGCTGTCGCTGGATATTGGTGTGACGTTGGCAGCTATCATATTTCTTGACAAGCTCGGCCGCATCTTCCTTCATCGTCAACCAAAAGTACCCTTGGCGCAGGGCCTTGTAGGCTAGGGCTCTGCCCCCCAGGTGACTCCCGCATATGCCTTCGTGGATCTCCCTAGGATGTAATCCGATTCAGTTGGCCCCACACACCTGAGAACTGGGTATGAGAAGGATCTCCGATAAAGCTTCTCGTCCATCATCAAGAATCTTGGGGCCCTTCGCCTGAGCAGCTTGGCTTCAGCGGGGTTCTCCGGGAGAGTACCGTCAGTCAAGTACCGGATGTAGGTATCCATCCAGGAAGGCTCCTGCTCCACTGGCAATGCTTCATCCGCGGCCTCAGTGCTTGGGACTTGTAGGTGTTCCACATATGTCCTTCCCAACGTCCCGTCGACCGAAGTGGCCAAGCGGGACAATGCGTCGGCCCTGGCATTCTCAGCTCTGGGGATATAGCTGACGCGGAAGTAAGAAAAACGAGATGCCTGGGACTGCACCTTGCTCAAGTAGTGGGACATGGTTGGGTCCCTAGCCTCGTACTCCCCAGCGATTTGCCCAGAAATGAGTTGAGAGTCCGTGAAGGCCCTCAGGCGCCCCGCGCCTAGCTCCTCAGCTAATCTCATCCCCGCCAAAGGCTTCGTACTCCGCCTGATTATTAGTTGCTGGGAACTGGAATCTGAGAGCATACTCCACTACGTCTCCTTCCGGGCTCGCGAGAATAAGTCCAGCTCCGCTCCCTTGAGAGTTCGCCGCCCCATCCACATGCAGGATCCAGTCCTCCGCCTCCTCGGATGAGGGCGAGTCCACACGCTCCTCCGGTCGCGCCTCCTCCATGTCCTTCTCGGTCCAGGAGCACTCGACCAGGAAATCCGCCAATACCTGGGACTTCATGGCTGACCTTGGCCGGATGGACAGGTCGAACTCACTTAGCTTAATGGCCCACTTGGCCAAACGGCCGGAGGTGTCGGGGCGAGACAAGATAGCTCGTAAGGGCTGGTCCGTAAGCACCACGATGGGATGGGCTTGAAAGTAAGGCCGAAGGCGCTGAGTAGAGACCACCAAGGCGAAGATAATCTTCTCGATTTTCGAATACCTGGTCTCAGCGTCATGGAGTACTTTGCTGGTATAATAGATTGGCTTCTGGGCTCCGTCAGCATCCATGCGCACAAGTACGGAGCTAACAGCCTCGAGGGAAGCGGCCAGATATAAGAAGAGTTCTCTCATTTTCAGGCTTGGACAACAGCGGAGGAGTGGAGAGAAACTGCTTCAATTCTTCAAAGGAGCCCTGACACTCTTTCGTCCACTCGAAGCCGTTGATCTTGCGCAGCGCCTTAAAGAAGGGCAGGCACCTCTCCGCCGACCTTGACATAAAACACTCAAGGCGCCACCCTCCCCGTCAGGCGTTGCACCTCCTTCTTGCTGGCTGGAGGCCGCATCTCCAGATAGCTCTAATCTTGTCGGGGTTGGCTTCAATCCCGCGCTGGGTCACCATGAAACCCAGGAACTTGCCCGCTGCTACTCCGAAGGCGCATTTGTGGGGGTTGAGCTTCATCCGGTACCGGCGCAGATTGTTGAAAGTCTCCTCGAGGTCAGCTACATGGTCCTCTGCACTGGTGCTCTTGGTCAGCATGTCATCCACATATACCTCCATATTGCGCCCCAGCTAGCTCTCAAAGACCTTGTTCATTAATCTTTGATAAGTAGCCCCGGCGTTTTTCAATCCAAAGGGCATCACCCTGTAACAGTAGATCCCTTTCTCCGTGACAAAGGAGGTCGCTTCTTCATCAGCCGGGCTCATCTTAATTTGGTTATAGCCTGAAAACGCATCCATGAAACTGAGCGTCTCGTGCCCGGAGGTGGCATCTACCAGCTGGTCGATTCGGGGCAGCGGGAAGCTATCTTTGGGGCACGCCTTATTGAGGTCGGTGAAATCCACGCACATTCTCCAGCTTCCACTGGCCTTGCGGACCATCACGACGTTTGCCAACCAGTCGGGGTAGCGCACCTCGCGGATGTGACCAGCCGCCAGCAGCTTCCGCACCTCCTCGTCAACAGCCTTCTGCCGGTCCGGGGCAAAACTCCTTTTCTTCTGTCTGATGGGCCGGCACTCCGATCGAATATTGAGCTGGTGTGTAATCACATCCTCTGGGATCCTGGGCATGTCGGAACGCAGACCATGCGAAGACGTCGGCGTTGGCCCGCAGAAAGGTAAGGAGCCGGTCACGAGCCCCCTCCGGAAGTAAGGCTCCAATTCGAACCGTCTGCACGGGGTCCTCCCCGAGGGGAAAAGTGAGCAGCCGCTCGGCCGGTTCCCCCTCCTTTCCAAGTCTCGCGGGTCAAGGCCTCGGGTGTCGATACAGATGGCGGTGCAGGTGCTGCCTCCTGGGGACTGGGGGCCAAATGATAGCAAAGTGCCGGTAGGCCCTGCTCTCCTCGCATCTCGCCGACCCCTCTGCTGTTGGGAACCTCACGAGGAGCCGCTTGGTGGATATGATGGTGTCCAAGAGGTTGAGCCCGGGCCTCCCAAGAATCGTATTGTACGCCAGGGGCACACGGACCACCAAAAATTTTATAAGGACAGTGCTTTGGCACGGGCCGTACCAACCGTTACGGGGATAGTAATTTCCCCCTCGACCCTTACGGAATCTCCTGTGAATCCCATCAAAGGCGTGGCGACAGGTTGGAGAAGATCACGCGACAGGTTCATGCGAACAAAGGCATCGTAGTTCAAAACATCTACGGAACTTCCACTGTCGACTAGGATTCTTTTTACATGGTGCTTAGCAATCGTCATGGACACGACAACGCTATCATCATCTTTATTTACAACCCCTCCAGGTCCCTTTCGAAAAAAGGAATTACAGTTTCCGCTCCCCCCTCTCCCCTTGGTCTCTTCGATGGGCCTCCTGCCCCCAGGAGATCATCGCCACCGTCTTCTCCGTCGGGGCGTTATCGATCACTGGCGGAGGGCGCTGATGGGCCAGGAGCTCCCGGGTTGCCCCTCTGGACGAACTTCCCAGGTGGCCCCGTTGAATGAGGTCTTCAATAGCTTTCTTTAGCTGTCGGCAATCGTCGGTGTTGTGGCCATGGTCCCGGTGGTAGCGGCAGTAGAGGTTCTTGTTCCGGGGGATCTTCGGGTTGATGGGAGGAGGGCGTTGCAGATAAGGCTCCCCTTCAATCTCGAGCAGGATCTGAGATATTGGGGCAAGCAGCGGGGTGTAAGGCCCGTCTCTCGGTGCAGGAGGTCGAGGACGGTTGTCTGGTCGGCGAGGAGGCTTAGGCCTCCTGGGGCGGGCTTCTGCAGGTTCTGGCTGGTTCGGCTTCCTGGGGATATTCCCACCAGCTTCACGCGGGAAAAGTCAGCTTCGTCCGCCCGGATGTACTTCTGGGCACGGATCAGAAGTTTGGAGTAGGAGCCCGACGGCTTTTTGTCAAGAGAGTACGCGAAGCGAGAAGGGCGAAGCCCCCTTCAGAGCTAGGGTAGCCACTGAGTCTTCTAGGTTGTAGACCTCCAGGGCGGCCTCTTTGAACCGGGTAACATAATCCCGCAGAGGCTCGCCATTCTTCTGCTGAACGGCAAACAAACTGTCGCCACCCTCGGGATCTTCCGGCAGGCGTCAAAGTGGGCCAGAAAGGCCCTCTCCAACTGGCGGAAGGAGTCGATGCTTCGTGGCGACAGACGAGAATACCAAGCCCGGGCAGCCTTTTTCAGAGTAGCCGGGAAAGCAACACACATGAGTGAGTCAGTAGCCCCCTGAACTTGCATGAGTACCTTGTAGCTCTCAAATGGTCCAGGGGGTCCGTAGTTCCGTCGTATGGGTCCAGCTGAGGAAGGCGGAACCTGGTGGAGATGGGCTCCTCCATGATGCGGCAGGACAGGGGAGGCCGACTGTCGTAATCCGTCTCTGGCAGGTGGGTGATCCGACGGCTAAGCTCTTCCAGCTTCTGATTACTCCTCCAGTCGACGCTCGGCTCACGAGGCATTCGGCCATCAAAGGAGCCCTCTCCCGAAGATTCAGAGGAAGAGCGAGGACGGCGATGCCGGCGCGGGCGCTCCGCCTCCTTTCCGTGTCGCCGTTTAGGAGAAACGCTGGCGTGGCGAGAGGGAGACCGGAGCCTTTTGGATGCTTCACGGTGATGTGGCTTGGCCGGGGATTGGCGGTGATGATCTGCAGGAATTGGCGATCTCCGGTGGGAGGAATGCTGGCTAGGCTGCATCACCCCCGGGATAGATGGGTCCAGCTCCGGCTGCCGCAAGGCCGCTTGCTGATGCTGCAGGCCCTGAACCATCGCTGCCAACGACTGGACCTGCGTGGCCAGAGCGGTGAATCGATCCTCCTGGAGCCGGGAGTTCTTCAGCCGGTATGGACTCCCTCGCGACTGGTTCTCCAGCGGCGGCTCCCGCAGCCATTCCCACCTCTGGAGGAGTGTCGACTGTGAGGTCGACCTCCGGGACAACCGGGACATTTTGCGGAGCCGGGGGTGGGGAGACTTGTGCCGGAGGGGAGGCACGGACCGTCGGGCGCTTCGGGGCTGGGGCCTGCTGACCTCCGGATGGCCCTTCCTGGGCCCTTTTCTTGGAGGCGGCTCTCAACAGCTTTGCCGCCGGTATCTTCATCGCTGCATGATATAAGTTGGGTGTTCAGAACGAAATTTAAAAATAAAAAAAAAGAGAAAAAGGGGAGAGAAGGAGAGGGGCAAAGGAGCGGAGTTTTCGGCTAAGGGTGGAGAAGGCTTACCCCGGTGGGAGATGAGGCCTGCCGACTCCAGGTTGTCCTCCGATAGCAGCAGAGTGTATCGGGGAATCTCGGTGGCTAGCAGTAATCCCAATGCCTCCCGGTCCCCAGGCTGGATCGCGACGGCATTCCCCCGGAGGTCGGGGTCTCCCCACTGGGGTCGGACTTGATCGACATTGGAAAAGAAGAAGCGGGATTTCCATCCCTTAATCGACGAAGGGAGAAGGAGCTTTAGGACCCTATTGGGTCGGGGCTGGAACAGCCACCAACCCTTTTGGGCTCGGAGGGAGTAGAAAGATCAGAACAAGCTGATGCGGGGGTGACGTTTAGGTGGTGACAGAGAATGACGAAAGCGCTAACGACACGATAAGAGTTTGGAACTAACTGGGAAGGGGTCAAGGAATAGAAGGTTAAGGAGATTCACGAAGAAAGGGGGGAAAGGAGGACGGAGACCCGCCTGTAAGCAGATCTCGTAAAGAGCCACCCGACCGGGTCGGAAGGAGATGACCCTGTCGTCGGGGGTTGGAGGGAATAACTTAACCTCCCGGGGAATCCTATAGCGGGCCCGGATTCTTTCCAGGTCCAACCATGTCATTGTGGAGGCCGTCCCCTCTGGGGACTCCTCGCCCTCGAGAGGCACCGGCCTCCAGCCGGCGGCCCCTCGATGGGGCTCCACCGGTGACCCGTCGTCGGGCCAGAGGGACGCGGTCCTCTGAGTCAGAGGACACTCAACTGGGGGAGAAGGGGAAGGAGAGATATGACGGCTCACAGAGGGAGGATGGTTCTCAGAACTGTCCTCCGAGGTCCAAGAGAGGAACTCATAAGCGGAGAGGTAAGTCTAAGATGGGAAAAGCTGACCTGGAAGGGGAAAAACTAGGCGCGAGCTTGCAGGTTGCAGAAGGAGTTGGGGAGTAAGCGAGGAAGAAGACGATGTCGAAGGCGGTATGGCGTCAGTTCACCCCCCCCCCTCACTTAGCTTTATCGGGCTTTCAAAACGTCCCGCCATGTCTCATCGGCCACGTGGTTCCTTGCCATACGCTGGCTCGCCTCGAGGAACGCTCCGGCGCGTGGTGCGGCACGCCCCCAGCCAGTGGTGGAACACCGCTGACATCGCCGTAATGAAAAGAATGATGATGCGGCTTTTCGCGCAAGCCTCGAAGAGTCAGTCCTCACTTTCGAGGGCGATCGCGGCAGGCAGTGTACGGAAGGCCGCCTCCTTACGTTCCCCGTACTGTCCGCATAAAAGACAAGGACGGGGATCAGCCACGTGGAGAATGCCCCTTGAGCCTCAGCGGTGGGACCCGCTTCACCCCAGGGGCAAGGGGGCATCTGATATGACTGATCCCGCGTCGTCAAAATAGAAGGTAACGGTAGCTATTGACCCCGGGACCCTCTCGGGGTCGGGGTGCATCAGCATTCCCCCACCCCCGGGACCCCCTCGGGGTCGTGGGGTGGGGCCATCTGTCCTTGACCCTGGGACCCTCTCGGGTCGGGGTGCATCAGCATTCCCCCACCCCGGGACCCCCTCGGGGTTGTGGGGTGGGGCCATCTGTCCTTGACCCCGGGACCCTCTCGGGGTCGGGGTGCATCAGCATTCCCCCACCCCGGGACCCCCTCGGGGTCGTGGGGTGGGGCCATCTGTCCTTGACCCCGGGACCCTCTCGGGGTCGGGGTGCATCAGCTTCCCCCACCCACGGGACCCCCTCGGGGTCGCGGGGTGGGGTCCTCTGTCCTTAACCCCCAGGACCCCCTCGGGATCGGGGCGCATTGGCATTTCCTTATCCACGTGGCTCTCACCGACCTCGGGGTGCGCCAGCGTTCTCCCACCCCCGGCACCCCCTCCGGTCTCAGGGTGGGGAGTCATCAGCGGTTAGCATGCAACTCAACTACCAAGGAAAACGACAACTCCAGGTCGTACGACGCTCACACGTGATTCTCAGTACGTCCGTGATTGCGCCCCGTTACGGAAGGCCATACCTCATAACGGCATATGGGGCATTGCATGTCCCTGTACATGACCATGCCTCGCTACGGCGTACGATTCGCTACTACCTGCAACTGTGCTCGGTCATATCCGTCGACGGCGCGCACTGCATGCCCTTGCGGCCGCTGGACGCGTATGATATCACGTCAGCGAGCGGTACGGGACGTCTCTGGCACGCATAGCAATGGTACGAAGGCAATCTCCCCAGATAACAAGATAAGGTATTCGGACAATATAAAGGCACGTGCTAGCGCTGTAAGTGATATCAAACTCTGGTTTTTCTGAACTTTCTTCCTCCCAGCAAAAATCCTAACCGCCTCAGCTCTTCTTCGCTGGAGCGGTTCTCTGTCTGAGCCCAAGTGACTGACGTGATCGTCGGAGGGTCCCCACCGGCGCCACCGATCTCCGGGGATTTTTCTTGCAGGACTTCGAGGAGAGGGACGTCCGTCTTCCCGACGTTTGAGGAAGGTGACTTGGCGCCATCAAAATCATTTAAAGAAGACAAAAGGACTTTCTCTACTCATTGCCACTCCTCTTTCAATTTCTCCTCTCTACCTTTCCCCATACAATTAGGAGACCAAAGATAAACAATGGAGGAAGAACCATACAGTTAAGATAACTCCAACCAGGAGCAAGGCTAAACAAATTGGCAGAGAGTATTGCAAGATAGAAACATAGCATGACATGAACCCAACAAAGAGAGAGACTCACGGCAGAGGAAAGGTGTGGACTACGAGCGAGAGCCGAGAGGAGTAGTACTGAGAGCCTTCTTTAGAGGAGGCCATGAGTCCCGGCTATCCGGGCACAGAGGATCGAAGAAGGCCTCCACCACCACGGATTGCCCCCAGACCGGAGCTTCTTTGTAGACAAACCCATCAATCTTGGGTGGTATTGGCAACTGTGCCTCACCAACATGAGACCAGCCACAGAAGAGGAGCAAGAAAAACAACACTAGCGATGGAACCATGACTCCTTCCATCTTTCTCACTTTGTTTCTCTACCATTAATGCAGTAGTATGGAAGGGGCTGCGATGGTTTTTATAAGTCAGCTGGAGGTTGCGATATGAGTGGCGGAAAAGAATGATTCGTGGTGGAAAACGAGGTCGCTGCGGACTAAGTTGGTCCGCCTGACAAGGACAGGCAGCCGTCGTGGTGACTGCCGAGTGGAAAAAATAAAAAGATAGGGACTCGTTTTTTAAACAGGTGCCAAAAGGCAACGGTTTTAAACGAAAGATATGGGATGAAAATTTTTATGAGAATGAAGTTAAAAAGGAAAACGTCATTTTAAATGGCGTTTTCTTCTGCTCAGTCAGCACTGAGGCTCGGCCCCGTCAGCTGGGATGCTGACTGGGGCCAATCTGAAATCGCCACATGGTGTGGCAATTTCAGAAATGAAATCGCCACACCATGTGGCGATTTCATTTCAAGTTGGAATCGCCACATGGTGTGGCGATTCCAACTCTATTTGGAATCGCCACATGGTGTGGCGATTTCAACAATGAAATCGCCACATGGTGTGGCGATTTCAACACAGGCCCCCGACCAGAGAGCCTCCGATTGGGGGTTGTTTTAAAGGGCTTCCAGCCCTTTTTTTCATCCGCTCGCTCGCTTGCCTAAGTCCGACTTGCTTGAAGTTCCTTTGCTTGCCGGAGAGATTTGGGGGATTCTGTCAAGGTAGATACACATTCCATTCTTAAACTGATTTTTATATGCATGAGATGTGTGTGTATACATTCCATCATATAATTGATATTAATATATTTTTTTTGACAAAGAAGAAAGCAATATAGATGTTTTATTTTTGCTATCATCATGAGAGATTAAATGTTCCATACCTTGGGAACCAATATGTGCTAAATGCTACTAAACACACATCTCATGCATATTTAAATTTTTTTGTTGTTTGTTGCTGATCAGAGATAAATTTTGATCACCTTTTTTTCAGATGGAAACTGTACGTGTTTTACTATATTATGATGGATCAATTGAACATGGTGGCCAAGAAGGGATACATTATAATCAACCTCCTCGTAAATGTTTGAAATTGAGTACGGGAATATGCTTCGCTGAGTTGGTTGATCAGATACGTACAGTTCTAACAATT